>MPNW01000312.1:96257-115721 GCA_011800805.1 Hirudo medicinalis
ACAACAATAGCTGAGCATCCCTTCCCTCTTCATGTCATCTCATGTTCCTAGTCCTGAAGTCCCACAGTGTCATGTAAAATGACCACTCCTTCTACATCAGTGGTCCTAGAACATGGAATGCCCTCCCATTCATATTCAAGCTGCCCCCACACCTGAGCTCTTTGGAGCTCAACTAAAGACTTATTTTTTTGATGAATGCTATTCATAACAAAATTACACTAGCCTACTTTTTATGTTTAATTCACATGTTTTTAATTTTAATTAATATTATTTATTTTTATTTCTGTATTTACTTATTCACTTGATTTTTTTTTGATTTTTTTTTTTATTCGACTGCCTTCTGACTGCTCTGGTTTGTTATAGTGCCTTGACATCCTAGGATATATAAGGCACTTTAAATATTGGCTGATTGAATTTGAATTTGATGATGGAATATCATCTAAAATACCTAAATAAATTATGTAATTACATAATTCGTCACAGGAGCGGAAGATGCTATTTAATGTGAATAAGTGCTCAGTCATATGGGAAGTAGAAATAGAATGGTAGAATATGAATTTGGGGACAGGTGTTAAACCATTCAGAAAAAGAGATCTCGGAGTGATTATGCACAAGAATGGAAGATCAACTATACAATATGCAGAAGTTGCCAAGAAAGCAAACATGGTATTAGGTATGATAAACAGGGCAGTGCTCAGCAGGAAAAAATTGATTATATTAAAGTTATATAAAGCATTGGAAGAGACCCCATACTGCATACAAGTATGGAACCCACACTTAAAGAAGGACATAGAAACTTTGGTAGAGGTGCAAATAAGAGCAACAAGAATGATTAAGGATCTAGGAAATTTGAGCTATGAGTAGAGATTAAGAAGGTGCAAATTAACAAACCTAGAAATAAGTAGAAGCAGAGGTGATCTCATAGTAACGTTCAAGATATTAACGGGAAGAGAAGATTTACCGCCTGAAAATTTCTTTGAGGCCACCAAAAGCAGTTCCACAAGAGGGCATGAATGTATGCTGTACAGGAAAGCAATAGGTACTCTGAAGAATAATTACTTCAGCACGAGAGTAGTTAATCTGTGGAACAAGCTTGATGAGGAGACAATATATTCACATTCAGTGGAANGTACTCTGAAGAATAATTACTTCAGCACGAGAGTAGTTAATCTGTGGAACAAGCTTGATGAGGAGACAATATATTCACATTCAGTGGAACTATTTAAAATAGGACTATCAAAATTTGGATATTGAATTAAAAAGGAGACATTACTTAAGTCTACTTAAACCACTATAAATTAATGTTGATTATATTGGTGCATGTTTTACAGATTCTTGTTTACATAAATCGTAATCTGTGCGTTAATTTTGTGAATATGGTAATCACACTTAGCATTACATCAGCGCATGAAGCTCGAATGCTTACCCACAGTGAACTTGAGTGAAACAGGAAAATACACCATCTTCTTGTGTTGAGTGGTGCACACAAGAAGTTTTGGTCCCAAGTTCTGAAGAATAAGCCCCGATTACTTCATTTTGTGTGTCTTGTTTCATTTAAAAAAGCAATTTCAAAAATGGTGTTATCTGCATATCAACAATAAGATCTTGGTTGGTTACGCAGCTCGATATTTGATATATCGATATTTTTACAGATGATTAATATAATTGATATTTTTTTAAAATATCTGCAACTTTAATTTAAACAATTTTTAAGCAAACATCTGAGAAATTTAAGAAAGTCAATTTCATTGATCAGACTTCTGAAGAAATTCTAACATGACTATATCATCAAGGGGTATGAGTTTCTCCAACTAATTGCTCTCTGGAATCCATCCCTTTCTCCAATTTTGTCTTATCATTTAAATTTTTTTCTGGTATGATTTTTTTTTGTTGACTTATGGAATGTTCAAATGAATTTTGTACATGATTGTAAGTGATGATTGTTGTCTACAACAAGGAGATGTTGAACCATTTTGGTTTTAAAAATTTTCTTACACTGACTAATCTTATATTTTGTGGAGTCCACCATGTTTGGTTTTGGATAGTGTCTTGTATTGGCATCAGGGCCATTCAAAAATAATGTTAAATTTATTCTTCTCTCATATCATTTTACAAATTTTTTATTTAAATAATTTGTTGTTTATGTTTTTAATATTTATTGAATTCTTACTCAGGCCCACATGCCTAATGCCAAGATCATTATTGTTGGGACATTTTTAGACTGTCTAACAGAAGGAAGAGACATTCTTGAAAATATCAAAACTTCGATAACAGATAAGTATTTTGTAAAGGCTGGGTTTCCTAGAATATTAGATATAATCTTTGTATCAAATGTTAAAGAAAGGGAAGGAATGAATTTGCTCAAAAGTTCAATTCTGACTGCCTTTCATAAATTTAACATAGGCCTTTCTTCTGATCACCCAGAGACAAATGGTGTGCTGTGCAGGAAATTTCCTGTGGAATATTTAGAGTTAGCAAAATTAATCATTAAAACCAGAGACATCAGAAGACTTAATGGCATGTGTCCGATATTGAGTGAGAAAGAATTTAAAGGGTTAATTAAAGAAATTAAAAGCAACATGTTAAACACTAAAGAAGATATTGATTTAGGTTCAATTTATGAACGTTTTTTTACCTATATAAATCTAGAAATGTTCTTATTTGATATTATTCTTTATACTTTAGCTGAACAATTTTTGGAAAGTGGAAGATTTATTGTTCATTTTCCAAAATGCTTTGGAATGCTATCTAATTGGTATTTCATAGATGTCCAATGGCTGGGGAATATTTTATTAGAAGAACAAAACTTTAAAGTTATAAACTTTTATACACATCAAATTTCCAGTTTAACTGTTGGATTTATTAAAATTCACTATTCCAGGATAACAATAATATGTTATGCAGTAGTACTATAAGTGAACAGAATTTAAGATGTGTGCTTGATTTCAAAATATCTGCCCATCACAGCACTTTTTCCATTGAGGAGGAAACTAGACTTCTGGAGGCCTTTGGGATAATATACAAATTATTTGATGACAGGTATGTTGGAGCAGCTTTCACTTTTGATACAAAATGATTATTCCATTTTATTTCAGCTATCTTATATCACAACAAGTTCCTGTTGAATGTCTTGTAATGAACAACATGCAACAAAAGTCAAAAAAGATGAGATTTACCAGATATTACAGAATGAACAATGTTCCTGGAGGTTTTTTCAAAAATCTTCTTGTTCGGCTTATTGGATGGTTCCAAGCTTCCCAGCATGGTCTGGATGTGAATCATTTAAGGAGCACTTTCAAAGGATTTAAGTTTGACAATTCTCAATTTATAACAGATTTATGAAATTGATTTGACAAAATTTATTTTTATTATGCAGTTCTTTTACAAATATATCTTATTGGCAAAAAGGCTTCATTCTGGAATCTGAGACTTGTTATCTGAAAGTTGAAGTCATCTCTTCTTCAATTTATATGCTGGGCTCTTTTCCATTTCATGGCCTCTTTATTAGTGCAACAGAGACAGAACAGGCTGAGGATCCAGTTGATCTTCAAAATATATTTTGTTCAGCTATTGACTTAACAAATGACTTAATTGATCAATGCTATCCAGGCAAGGCTATTTCACTTGATTTGATATACTTGCGATTTAGCAATGTTATAATGGGGAAAAAATATCTTTAATTTTTGAAAGTTTTATATATATTTTATATATATTTTTTTTTCGAAACTCTTGATGGAGCCTTCTGACAGAGATCTTCAGATGATTGGCCCCTTTGATGAACGTTTCGGCCCTGCATCCTTATGCTCGGGCTGGGCTGCATAAGGTGATCAGACGGATGTCCATGTCAGCTTGTTCTTCATTCATATCAACATACTCTCGCAACATACCCTCAACAATTAACGGACTGTCCGCTCGATACAAACTAAGACGAACAATTTTACATACGAAATTGCCACAAAATTTAAGAAAATCTGCGAGAGCTCCGCTGTCCGAGAAACATCACTACAAACTCTACTGCAGCGCCTCCTATATTCCATTGGCATTACAGTTGTCCAGGTCTCTCTTCTTTAACTCCCTTCTGATGTTCCCGTTGTGGTGGAATGAGCCAGGACCCTCTATGAGACTGGCATTCCATGCTTTACCTTGACTTTGAAGTCTTACTTCTGGTCCTTCATCGTCCAAATCCAGCGAGATGCTGACTCTGCAGCCTCAGACAGTTCTTTGACGAAATGTTTTGTCTGTCTGTTGGAAAGGCCTATCGCTCTGAGAAAGGTGTACATGGACCTGCCTCTAGTGACAGTGATGAAAGCATTGTCACTCAGGTGAGCAAACGAAGCAAGGCCTTGAGTGACATCCAGATTAACATCAGAAACAAATCCATGTCAGAAGAAAATGGTGATACATTGTAACTACATGTGTTGCCTTTGTCGCAATTTTAGAATTGCTCTTCTACGTTTTATCTTTCATGTTATATTTTAGTTTCATTCATATAATCAAATATTTGGCATTTGTATTTTAAATTTTAATTTCACTTTTAAATATTCTTGTAACTGTTACTTTAAACTAGACAATAATGTATATATTTTACCTTCTGAGCTTCAAAAGATCCATAACATATTTTCATTATTGAGTTTGAATTGTCTTGTGTGAGATAATTGATTTTTGAAATTGCTATCCATTGCTCTAACTGAAACCTGGCTTCCTCCTGATAAGGAGGATTATGCTTTAATTTTTCTTGTTTTAATGTGGGAAAAATCGGTGGAGGGGTTGTTTTCTATATTTCTGATAAGATTTGCTTTAGGCACATCAATGTTGACTCTTGGAATATTCAAATTACTTCTTTTGAATTGCTTTTATATTATAATTTTTTCTCCTAAATCCTTTGACATTAGTTTGGGTTAGGGTGCCACTCGAAGTTTATGCTAAACATTTTTTTTATAATTTTATAATCAACTTAAACTTTATGTATTTTTTGTTAATTTTTATTTTTTTTCCTTTACTTTGTAATGCTCTGAGGTGGATAAGTAACAGAGTAAAAGTATTTCTGAAAATCTTACTTCGTTACAAGTAAAAAGTATTTTGGCTGTACTTCTGTAGCGCATTAATTTGCAACGTTACTGAGCAATTTTAATCGGTAATTGGCATCGCACTTGTTTTTATTCTCTCAAACACAAAAATATATTTAACTAATTTAATTAATCCTAACTTCATGTTTACATTTGTGCAGGAATGCTTGATGAAAGCTTTATGAACATTTTTGCATCATGTTCTCACTGTCAGAAGGAAAGCCAAAACTTGTGCTTGATCGACATATTTACTTGTATTAAAGTTATTTTGACTGCCAAAAATTCCTCCAATTTGTTCATTTCATGCCCCAATAAACCAAGTAGAAAGATACCTCTGAATTGTTTAGTTCCTGATCTTCTTTTGTGTGATCTTCCTCCAAAATATCAACTGAGGGCCAGTGAGGTTTCATACAATGATAGGGAAGATATCCTTGGTCAGGGAGGAGAGGGCATCGTATTTAAAGGTGTCATGAGAGGCATGGTTGTGGCTGTGAAGCAAAATGATATCATGATGAATTATTACATGAAATCTTCTAAGTGTTTTTTTGAAGAAGTCTCAGAAGAACTTTGGAAACTAAAAGTACTTATTGCAGCTTACATCTTGGAAGGGAATCAATAATTTAGCATTTGTGATGCTTTTCAGATTTTGTGTGCTTTCAACAACTATAGACACGAAGCTGTCATACTTGCAAAACTAAAACACCCATGCATTATATCATTACTTGGGGTTTATGCCCCATCTCTTACTTATGTAATGGAGCTATGTCCTATTGAATCACTCAGATCAGTTTTGGATACTTGCTTCAGTGATATTGTTTTTTTTATTAAGTACAAGATTTGTTTTCAGGTAAACTTGAATTTGTTATTGATTTTATTATTAAAACAACCTTCTTTTTTATAGATTATTTCAGCTCTTAAATATTTTCATGGCCAAAAATTAGTTTATAAAGACATGAAGCCTGAAAATATTTTGGTCTGGAGTCTCTCAAAAGATGATGTGATTGCAATAAAATTATCAGATTATGGTCTTACAAAGAGATTATTTTCATCTGGCATAAAAGGTATTGAGGGAACTTCTGGCTATCAAGCTCCTGAAATCTGGCTCAACAAATCATACAATGAAAAAGTGTGTTAATTAAATTAATAATTTAAGAAAAGCGTTACAACCAAATTGAGAAATGAAATAAATTTGTGACAATATCAAGAAATATTTGTCATTGCAGGTAGACATTTTTGCCTTTGCTATGGTAACTTATGAATTATTCACTGGTGACAAAAGTTTCTTGGAAGATTCTTCATTGACTGCGAACCGAAAAATTCAACAAGGAAATCGTCCATCTGTAAGTACCAGAAATGAACTTAAAAATACGTTTACCTACATGAAACCATAATAACAGGGCATATTAATAATATTATTAACGAGGCATCTACTTACATGCGCATTCACAAAAGCTGATATCCAGCTCCCTTCACGGGACTGCTTCAGCAGTTTTCAGTGCATGGAAACACATTATGAGAACAGGTGGCCCTTATTGTCAGAGTTTTAAAATTTCATTGTCTGATCCACTTTGAGTTCCTGAGTTCCAGTTTATATAATAATAATTCAGGTCAAACATGAGCAGGATTGGACAATATTTAGAGGTTGCTCAACAAGGTTTAAATTTCCTGAAAATATCAAAATATCAATGTCACAACTGGAGAAACTGAGCTGACATTCTCATGATCAAGGTTTCAGATGCAATTGTAAAATGCCATGCAATGAGTGACCATGCAGAAAAAGAGCAAACTAGCTCCAAGATGCCTCAAAGTTTGGCTGATTCAAGAGCAAAGAACAGCTGCTCTCATCATGCAATCAAACATGACCAGCAAAGTTTTTGAATGCATAAACAAAATCCACCTTAATGCATAATTAGTTAGTGCAACAAAGCCAAGATTTTGCTTATTTTCTCATTTTAATATTTCCTCATTTATATATATCATTCAATTTCCTTGCCATACCATTCAACATAAGAAGCTTTACATAGACTTCAAAATATAATAAATATTTTTTTGTGGGACTCAGCAATCATGGAATGATAAATCTCAATAGGCTTACCCAACCCCATCATCCATGACAGATGATGACTGATGACTTACAATACTTACAAAGGTTCCAAAAAATGAATGCAAGGAATCAAAGATAGAAATTAACTGAATATGGTTACCATGGTTGTCCAAACAGTTGTGAGAGTGTTCAGAATCTTGAGGAACGACTTCACAAAGGTATTAGAGTTGATTCCAGTACACCCTAAAATCATAGAGATTAAAAAACTTGTTTGGCTGCCCATTTTCTCCAAAGGTGATTGCTTTAATTGCTGAGAGCACTGACTGTGCTCAAGATTTATAAATTATCAGCTGAGAAAATGAGAGAAATTGAAGACACTAATATTAATGTTAGCAATAATTTGTTTGTTTACACATTCCCTTATCAAAAAGTAAGAGGTCATTTTCCTCTTTGTTTGAGCTTAAATAAATAAAAAAAAATAAACAATGGTAATAATAATGTGCAATGATGTCAGAATTATATCAGTTGACAGCTCATAAAATTATATAAAGTATGGCAGAGTCAGATGAGGATGCTCAAGCAAGCCATTAAGTAAATCTTCAAAGAAACAAAAATGCATGATGGAACAAAGTAACAATATATTTACCATACTGAGGCAATATTTCACTATAGACAAAGATTGAAGTTCCTAAAGCTTCTTTCTTCAGTTTATCAAAGGAGGAGAAACAACTTGATTATGATGTCCAACCTGAATCATGGATTTGTGCTCAATGTTGCTTGCCCTGCAATAATGTCTGGATTGTCTGGATGAAAGAACAAGACCTGAAATTGTCAGCCATAGTGGCCCAAATGGATTGTTGTAATTTTTTGTAATAGGGTGGTTCTATGCTAGAACTCCCTTCCACAGAGTGGTAATAACCAAAATAATTCTTAGATTGCTTGTAGGTGATTTTTTTGGAGTCAGGATTTAAGGCAGTTGATTTTGTAGTTAGGTTATTTGTGGGTTTTGTTGCTTTGATTTTGATTTTTCTATTATGATGTTCTGACAGACGGTTTGCCCATGCTGGTAATTAATTAATATCAAGTACTTTTCTAGCTTTTTTCAATAACTTTTGGGAATCTTGTGAATACATTAGCTCATTAATTGGACACTTCCCCTAGTGCTGTTTAACAGCAAGAAATTGACAAGATTCCATTTGTTGAATGCTCTGCAATTTGAATATTTAGAGCTAAACTGCTTCAATTAACGTTAAAGTGCTTACCAGATTTATGTGTTTTTTTTTTTTAAATTACAGACTGCTTCAGAAATAAGTCTACAGCCAAAAGTACATAGTCTCATAACAAGATGTTGGGCTCAAGAACCTGGTGAAAGGCCAGATGCTCAAGAACTTGAAAGGATGTTGATAGATTTGAGCTTTGTTATGCTTGAAAACGTTGTTCCTCTGCATGAACATGGTATCATGGGTTCCCTTTCAGTTATATGCAATGATCAGAATGTGAGTGTTTAACTAAGTTAATATCTTTTAAGGTCGATGCTTGAGCTTTGTCCCTCGATATTACATTTATTATCTCAAAAAATTTGATCAAATATTCAATAACCATTTTTGTTCCACTTAAAAAGTTCCAGTAAGATGTAGTACATATCTTGAACCTCTTTCCCCTAAGTGTTTTAATTTGTAGATGAATTCAACAAAGTAATACTTTTAAGCAATAGATTTTTGCTAATGCTACATAAGTTTCAAAGTACCCAACCCTGCTTGCAGTAAAGTTTCTCATGTGCTCATGATTGTTCCCTCTTCAAGAGCATGATACAGTAACAGAGTCAGGCTCTAAAACAATTAATCTGGTATCAGATCATTGATGACACACTAAACTATGAAAAAGTTCTAATTCACAAAACCTGACTTAGTTAATGGGTAAGGAAGTCAAATATTCTCCTAGCAGCAAGAAATTGGAAGATTGTGACATTTATTAAGGGAAAGAACCCTTAGTAGTATAGAATTATTGAATGATCCATCATACTATTATCAAAGAAAGACCTGTTAATGTGGAAGATCAGATTTCCAGGGAATAAATGAACTTAATACACCATAGAAATAAAATTTATTTTTGCTTTATTTGGTTTTAATTTTAAAAAAATTAGCAATATTAATGCCACACATTAAATATAAGATTATATAGATAAGTCTTTGGATGTCTCTTCTGTATCTTCAATGAAATTAACATTTGATTTCAAAGAATTTGACATTTGATTTGCAGAACAAGAATTTCGTTCATATGTGGTCTGGTAGAGGCAGTGGAAGATGCTATCACTTATATAATGAAATTGATCACAAATTTATGATTGTCAACCTTTGTTTCCCTGGGAATTCTGTTACGTGTATGTCCAGGATCTCTTCCAATGTTTTGATAATTGGCACTGAGGTAAATAAACTGAGAATATTATATGATGTGCTTATTCTTATTTAAAATTATCTTAGTAGCTGTTGCAATCAGCCAATCTTTTGAGTCCCTTGCATATCCGAGTAGGATGTGAAGGCACATTTCTAATCGATCTACCATTTATCTATTTTCTCAGGATCCTTTATTGGAAATTGTTGAATGCAACATAGACAAAATCGAAATGAGAAAAATGCACACCTTACCAATGATGTCAGTCCCATTGTCTATGGCAAATTTCTCGGTGAGTTTATTTCGGTTGAAGATCATTGGCTTTTTCATAAAAGAATTTGCATTTGTGCTATCCACCAAAATAAGTTTTATTGTCAAGCAAGTTACTTGAGTTCCAGGCATGCTCAAATATATTTTTGCACTAGATTGCTGTGTCAATATTGATTCTAATTCATTTGCCTTGTGCTTGACTAAAATTATGATGTTTAAAATGGGAAATATTTAAAAACAAACATTGAATTAATTTTGTCTGAATTTATCTAACATTTTACAAATGAATGGATGCATTTGAATCAGTATTTCAGTAAATCAGTATTTCTACGAATGTTGCAAGATTCTTAATTTTTCTGATTCAAGTAAAATTTGTATTTGAAGGAAGCAAGTCCCAACTATTTGGTTGTTGGGTTCCACAGTGGGGAACTTCACCTGTATACCTTTCAGAATTCATGCCTTCAGTTCATTTCCAGCTTGGCATTGGCTAACAAACACCCAATCAGTCTTCTAAAAACAATTTCTTCACTGATTTGGACTGCACTAGGAACAGACATTGTCATCATCAAACATTCCTCCACTGAACTTCAGGTCCAATACGTCATAAAAATGCCATTCTCTAAAAAAGACATAATTACAAATATAGGTTTCTACGGTGATCAAGTTTGGTGTGCCTGTGGAACAACTGGACTGATTGTCGAAATTGATTTAGAGACTTTGGATATTATCTGTACTTTAAATTGTGAGTTTGCTCTTCCAGGCTCTGTTATCTCATCCTTTGATCCTCTTGAAACACTACAAAACTCATCTAAGAAAGAAAATAAAAAGATGGATGGTGAGTTTTCCTCATGTGAAAATGAGAGACCATCCATCCCAAAATACCTCAGTTCAAGGCAGAAAAGATCAATAAAAAGAAGCACAAAAACAAAAGTCATGAAAAGAGAGGAGGTGTCACATCTCTTAGAAATTAAGCATGTTTCATATCATAATGGAATGCTGTGGGTCACCTTAAAAAATTGTGATATAATTTTAATAAATGTAACCCGTGAAAACATGTTCGATTATGAATATGGACTTGTCCTGAATGTGATGAGAAGCACCAAGATAAAAGATGATGTAGCAGCCAGCACTGATCATGTGATAGAAATTGAGAATTGTGGAAGAACAGGACTTGTCATTGCCTCAAGCCACAAAAACAAGATATTGCCCTACAAAAATGTCCAACTTTCCAGTTGGTTGAGTCTTGATTTAGAAACTACCCATTCTTATTTAGCAGTCCATAAAGAGCTACAAATCGCTGCAGATTGCAGTCAGTAAAGACATTTCTTATGTCGTGTTAAATTTTCAAGATTTATAAATGTTATTACATGACTTTTACTTTTATTTTCACTACAATGTAACATGAAATTAATTGTTTTGATGATCGTGTCCTGCTAATTGACTGGATGAGATTGAATTGTTGCATTTAATACTTGAAAGATGCAAATTACTCAATGAATTCATTAGTGGTGTTGGTGCAGGAGTAGTGGAACGAGAATTTGTGAGATCACTATGTTCAATAAGTTCCATCAATTCTTTGCTTGACAGGCCTGCAGTGAGATCTTGGGCTTCTGTTCATAAATCATAGCAAAGAAAATAAAAAGTAAATATTTAAACTCCTTAAAATCAAGGCTTACCTAATCCTTTTGAAGATAGTTCAAAAGCAGTGGAAAGATCCCATATCTCAAAAGTAGACATTAAAATTACTAGAAGTATTGAATATCAAAATTTATGATGATTCAACCTGAACAGTCCCATTAACATGTCCTGTAAATATGTATCTTCGGGGCCTAGATCCCATACGGTTTGATCCTTCACATTCATGGGCCGTGAAGCAAGAAATCAGTGAACCATCCACAGACTTTATCAAGCAAACTCTGCATTGAAATTGTGAATTATGTTCCAAGTTTTAGAACAAATTTAAGCAGCCAAAGTTACCTTTTCCCTGAAGAAGACATACGAACAAACAATTGATCACTTTCTGGAACAACTTTTTGGATGAAAACTTGACAATCATCTTTTTCACCAAATGGGCCTGAAGAACATATTTATATGTAAATGCCGTATTATTATGCTCAACATGTCAGGCACTACCAAAATCGTTAGCATTTGAATAGTAGAATGGAGGGGAGGGCTCTTCAATATTGAAAATGTTGAAGGAAGCAAGAGGCATGGAACCTGGCTGTGTGTTTATCATTCCTCTGAATCTTGTTACACTCCAGGTTCTCACATGATTAAATTCAGAACACACTGAATAAAAAAGGTAAAGTATCTGACATTTCTTGCTCACAGCTTGGCATCACATGGTGCCGAAATCAAATTTAGTATTATGATGTAATTAACAACCTGATACGAGATGTTTTTCAGAAATCATAACTTTTGTCACAGCACTGCAGTGGACTGTGAATGTCTGGAATAGCTGAGGTCCTTGACCTAGCGTTTCTGGATGTTGAACAATGACACGAACAGTACCAGAATTAGTACCGTAAGCTATTTCCATCCAATTTCCACCAAATCCAAGAAACTGATCTGTTCATTACCAAATATCAGTTAGGAAATGAAAAACAAATAAAAATACAATTAATGACTTGTCTTGGGTGTTAGGTAAACACTCAAAGATGTGATTTTATCCCCAGCTGGATCTCTATATAACTCAGTAACCAAAAGATCATTGTCCTTCATCCTCAATGGGAACTTCTGCATATCTTTAGTTAAAAATTGTATTATACTGCCTTCCTTTCTTTAAGTTTAATAAATCTATGCCAAACCAATAATAAAGATGCATCCATTGTCACAACCCAAAAGTAGAAGAGAACCGGTAGTATCATGGCTTGTGATTGGAACTATGTCCTGAATCTGTCCAAGATTAGGCCAGATAGTAAGTTCAGTCACCTATTTCTAAGAAGAAAATTATTTGCGAAACCTGCCAATTCTGTGTGGTTGCATGCCATACACCAAACTTGCCTGTATTACTCAGTGCAACCAAATGAGACCCAATAAAAAACAATGAATTGACTGGAACAGTTATGTTAAATATCCCTGTGTCAAATATATGTCCAGTTTAAAAACAGGAAATCAAGTATTTCGATATCAAATCTTTACCAATTTCTCTTGAGTTTTGCCGGTTGTCAAACACTTGCCACAATTGGACGCTTGAGCCAAAGCTCACAGCAATCATTCTACAGCAACCATCCTGCATGAGGTGCTTAGCATTGAGAGCCACTCGTTCAACGACAGCACCTATTCTAGGACTGACCCAACTCACTTTCCACCCGAGAGATTCTTTCAACCTTAATAAATCAAAAATCTTTTTTCTTATTTATTTCATATCACAAACCACAAACAGAAGGGCCCATGTGTCACTAACACCCCATTCAGAAAACCGAATTAATAGAAATGATAGAAAGTTCAGAGGACTATTTAATTAAATGTACTTTGACTACAAATATTAATATTAATTTGAGCACCCTATTTGATTGATTATGTTCAAATAAACTTTCTTTAAATTTAAAAAAGAACCAATTATATCTTATTTCACCATAGAACTAAGCCCACACTCTTATAGATTCTTAGGTGTTTGGCTTGATAAATATGTAAATTGGCCTGATCATATTAATTATGTCTTGTCTACAATTGCAAAAAATAATGGAATCTTATCTAAGTTTCAATTTTTTAATGACAAAAAAATTGCACTTTTGTTATATTATACGCATATTTATCACATTTATCATTATTATTTATTAACATTCCTTCTTCGTCATCCTCCAAGCAAACTTTATGAAAACTCTATTTTAAATATTTACCAAATAAGTGACTTTCTGACTGCCATCTTCATGTTCAAATATGCCAACACTCATTTCAACAATTTTTTTACAAAGTCCATCAGGTATTCATTTTTATGGTTTGTGTTCCTCAGACAAATAGAGGCCTGAAGCTTCTTGCACCATGCTAGAAAAATTTTATTGAAGTGCTCTGACCTTTCTTCAATTCCCTTCATCCTTATATACCAAACATTCTTATAAATCATATATGTGGATTGTCTGTTGTTGAATTGCTACTTTAATTTTTTGCACTTCTGAATGATTCCTTTTTTGTGAGATTTGGCTTTGAATTGTTTCATTGGAACAGACAGCCCATCAGTGGGAGTACATCCTTTCATGCTGTCCTTTTGTAAAAAAATTGTAGTGATGACTACTGAATATTAAAGAAATTGTAATCATATTGCATCACAGGCTCAGGCATTATCAAAAATATATTGGATGGCATAATACCAATCCAAAAGGACTTGTACCTAAGCTTGAGTATATTTAATCATAATATGGTTATAAGCGATGGGTCTCAATATTTGTCTAATTTATATTTGGTTTTATTCAGTAAATATTCAGTTAACGAGTGGGTTGTATTATCTGTAAATACCATGGTTATGCAATGTTCCTATTACCAATTATTGCATAACAATCCCTCCTATGTCTAATAAGTGAATAGGAATGGTTATCTAGGATGGGGTTTTCTATGGATCTGGGATGGGATGGTGTGGTATGGCTGGGGATGTCTGTGAATGATCTAGCTTAACTTAATTGTTGTCCTCTAAACCCTAAAAGATGCTAAATAAAATTATTACAATTAGAAAGTTAATTAATTGCCTATTTCCAGGGTTGTAACAATATATTAAAATAAAAAACCAACCTATACAAACAGATAAAATGCGGATAGGATACAGCCAACCAATTGCAGTGGCCTTTAAGAATTGTGACCCTCAAGGGGTGAAGCTCCAAAAAACCTTTTTAAAATTTAATTTACAGCTTAGATCCTAAGAACAGGTAGAAATAATATATTCAACCAAACATGCTCGATTAAATGTAACAGATCATTTTCTATTAACATTTTTTAAAATTTACTTTTAATGCTTAAATTTATAAATTTATATTTAAATAAAATTTACTAACTAGTGTTTGCTATTCCTAAATCCACAGAATTAGTTACTCCTCGTGGTTCTATAGGCACATGATCCAAACGGCTTCTGTCAAAAAAAAAGTGTTTTTGTTGACTTTCAAATTATTTAAATGATTCAATTCATTTGACCTTGCATTCTGAAGCATGACATGGTTTGAATCAATGTGTGTGTCATCCAGGGAAGTAACTAGAAAGTAAACAAGCTCTAATAAGAAAGTGCCAAACATAACCAATATTTGAAAAATCCTACACTGGGGATGAATGACACCATGGAATAATATTCCACCACAACTCTTCTGTTGCAATTCATCACATACTAGCAGTCTTCTCACTTAAACAATTAGTTGAAAAACATCATGCTATAATTTCAATTTAAGAGTTTAGTAATCTCTAACCGAGTGGTGTCAAACCATAAAATTCTGCTTCATGCCTGAGGCCTCTTAGATCAGAAGTACTAACAATTTGATTAAAATTAAGTTCTTTTCAATTTAAAAAAATAACTAAAAACAAAAAACCTGAAGTTGAATTCTCTATTCCTCAAGTAATTTAAAATGTGACCAAATAAGACAGGGTCTCGATCAATAAAGATCTTGAAAACATTTAAATAAATTTTCAACATACTTCAATAATAACTGAACAAAACATTTTCTTATAATTGCTATTGCAATAATGGATCAATATTGCCTAACAAGGTTGTACAATTAAAATTTTTGTAAGAACCAACATCACCACTGGAGTCTTTTAGGGATGGTATTCTTCCACTCAACAAGCTTCAAACAAATGTATTAAAGGATGAAATGCTAATCAAAATATAGGCACATGAATGTAATTCAAACCTTGTAAAAAATGAATCAGGAATCCAAGTCAGTGTCTGATATGATGTACTGAATCTAAAGTATTAAATAAGCATTGAGGGTCCACAATTACATTAATATCAAATAAAAATTGCATTGTAATAACATTATAATGTTACATTAATAACATTATAACAATGTTACTTTGAAATGTTACAATGTTACTTCACAAAAATATTTCAAGTCATTAAAATAATTCTGGTACTATTTAGTCGGCCGAAGTTAGCAAGTTAGCTCAGAACATTGCAGTCCTGCAAATGATGATAAAAAATAAATTACATAAAAGTGTTTTTGGCCATCCAAAATAGATAGAAAGGGGTTTGCATATCTGTAAAACAGAAAATACACGTGTGTGCTTGTTTCTCAAGAACACCTCCCAAAAGGGAGAATTCTCTATGCAATTCCTAGGTCAACCTTGCCATTTTAAATTTTCAACTTATCCAACTTTCACCTTTTCCTAAATTGCAATGGATATGCAATTGAAATGCAATATTCCTAAGGAGCTTTAAACTCAAGAGCTACTGGAAGAGAGGAGCATTGTGCTCCCGCATGGTCTAATGTTCAAGACTTTGCCTCTCACGATGACAGCATGGGTTTGATCCCAATAGTGGGAGCACCAACCTAGGTAGATGAACTTCAAAGTAGGTTTCTGTGGTATATAAACATGGTGCATTTAAGAAATTTTCTTTTTTAGTTTATTAATTAGTTTGGTGATGGGTAGAGGTAAAACATTATTCGAAAATGAAAAGGGGTGGATTAAAGCCTTCAGGAAAGCCAATTGTTCAAGATCGAGGATTGCTAAAGACGTCAACAGGTCCATGCATGTTATTTCTGATTATTTGGATGCTCCTGAAGGGTATGGAACCAAAAAATCTCCAGGAAGAAAGAAATTGTCTGCAAATAGGAGAGACTATTGGTGAGGACAGCATCACCATGTAAATTTTCTGAAAACCAACTTTTAAAACCAAAATTTAAGTATGCCTAAGAATACAGTAATATGCATGCTTAAATGCATGCAAGATTTTAAAATATGAAAAGAGATTGAAGATTCCAGCTCTACTAGAACACCACAATAACAATAACAACAATAATATTAATAATAATAATAATAATAACTTCCTTCAAGCAATATGAAGTGTCTCTATGAAGATTGATAACACTTCAAGTTCAAGTTAGAAGATACTGAAGTTATTAAATGAGCACTTGCATTCAAGTCTTTTGTTGAAGTCATTGATTTTTCCAAATACCAACTCTCCAACATTGTTGGCTGTATTGCCAATGTCCTACAAGTAAGGTACATGGACAAGAAGTGTTCATTTAAGGAGAGTTCTATTGCTAGACATGAGAGATTAGGGCCGATAGTTCTATGGGAAATGGACTTGCAAGAAATTCAGGCAGAAATTTGGGTTTGGAGAGTTATGATGATGTTCTTAAAGATGACGTGACTTTATTTTACCAAAGGCAGATATTTCAAAAATACGCTAATTGGAGGATGTTCTAATATACTGCTAGATCTGTTAATATCACTTTTATTAATAAATGATTAAAACCATCTATTTATAATCCTGTAATTTGTGTGCCATAAATGAATAAATAGATTGTTGGCCAAGTGATGGGCAAAAGCCAACTCACAGGCAGCAACTTTTGGTACCTAACTCCATCCCTAACCCTACCTCATGACCCTAGAAATCTAAGTAGAACTGACAAAAGTCGCTCCCCTGTGAGTTGGCCTGTCACTTCTCCAACCACCAAATAAATGTGCCGGTATATTGTTGTGCATAAAAATGTAAGACATCCCCCAAAAATAAGCCCTACCACATCTTTTGGAGCAAAAATTAATACAAGACCCTTTTGAGGAAACATGATGTATGCATATTAGGGTCAACATATTCACCCTTATTTAAAGGACTTGCTGAACTGAAGTAATAACTTCAAAATGATTCATGACATTTAGAAAATATTTTTCGGTAACTACCCTGTACTTAAAGTATCATCCCTACCTATGAATGGGACGTCATTCCAGCTACAATTTCCCGTCTAAATATTCCATTAACATGACATCAAATAAATGTAAAAGAACCCAGGAGAAAATTCATAAAATGCTTACGAACGTTTAACATGATGTTAAGACTTAGTGATTTGAAATATAATCCCATAAGCAACATAGAGTTAACCTCGTTCCTCCAACATTTAAACAAACTATATCACAAAAAGATATTCCTGCCATGGTCCACCCTAACTATCCACAAAAATTCAAGCATAATGTTGATGTTATTTATGCTCGAAAAACGCTTAAAAGCACACAAAATTACACATTGCTTTAACTGAATTAAAATTATACCAATACAACGATAGAATTAAAATTTTAAAATTAAATTAATACTCAATTATTAGTAAATTTACATCTTACATCTAGAAGCTTTACTAATTTGTTATTTATTTACTAATAATTAAATATATTAATTAATTAAAATTATATATAGTAATATTTCTATAATAATAATTAACTAGCATAATTTTAAAGCAGTGGTCTAGTTTGTATTATAATGAACCAATATTTCATATATTTTGTCTTTACATTTTGTTACTTTCGAAGTATCGATTGTGATAACGATCGTATCTTACAGTGTCAGTACCGGATAAATAAATGTAAATGTAAATAGGTCTAGCCTTTCGAGGCAATGATTGAGTCACCAAAGCATGGCATCTTCTTGGACGCACTAGAATTGCTTTTCCGGTTTGAACCCTTTTTAGATACTCATTTGGAAAAGTATGGCAACAAGGGAAAGGAGTCAATTTATTACCTGTCTTCCACTACATGTCACCAACTCATAGCTATTATATAGAAAGAAGCATTGAGCACTATTATTAAGAAAATCAAATGACACTAGGGCTGCCCACTCCGATTCTTTAAAGGCGCTCAACTGTGGATATGCTCCTTTTTGTAAAGCATTCTAGTATTTCCAAATGTTGTTCAGTGATTACTGGTCTTGATAAGCCACCAAGTGCTGTAGCAAGCAATATTGATCAAGAGTTCCTACTGCTAAAGGACTGGGGAAGACAAGAATGGTTTTTAGCTCATCTCATTAATCTTCTAGTCGTAGTTTTGCTGAGTGAGCAGATATACCAACCTTTGATCCAAAAATTGACAAAAGCGGCTTGTGATCAATCAGCAACCGAAAGCGTCTGCCTTAGATGTAGCGGTGAAATTTCTTTCTTCTCGGCCTTGGTGATAGATCTACTGTGCAATCGCCTTCTCCGTTCTTCGTTCGGGAAGCGATGAGAGTTAACAGCTCCCACTCCATGGTCACACGCGTCCGCAGCAACGACTATGTTCAATCCATGGTTGAAGAGCGTCAACAACAGATGTGACTGCAGCACTTTCTTGAGTTTCTCTAGAACTTTCTGCTCTGCGGTCCACACGAATTTGTCTTCCCTTTCTAGATCATCCATCTCTCGTCTCTCATTGAACGCATTTCAGGTACCAAAGACGAGCAGTAGCTAATCATGCCTAAGAACGACTTCAGCTGCTTTGGGTCCTTAGGCGCTGGCATCTCAACAATCGCTTGCATTTCCACATGAATTTGATTTCTGGTTTTGCGAAGGAACACTTCTCCATCCTGACGCGAAATCCACAATCAGCGATTCGTCAAACAAAGCCTGGACAAAGCCTGTTGTGTTCGTCCAGCATAGATCCAGTCACAATGACACCATCTAATGTGTCAGGGTTCTGACATTTTAAAATTTTGTTTATATGCGCGGAGGGATGTGTGTGCGTGATGAGGCCGTGTGATGTGTTTTAATCGTCTGCCTGGGACTGCGCGATAGCACGATTGGCTGCATTTTG
>MPNW01000313.1:14852-28901 GCA_011800805.1 Hirudo medicinalis
GCTCTAGAAAAGATCTCAATTTCATGTGATGGCAAGACTGGATCAAGTGCAACTGAACTCCTAGCAGCTGTGAGTAAATTTTCATTTCTTGCAGCCCTGATGAGTGCCGAGTTTGTACTTCATTACAACAAGTCACTCAGTTTGATGCTACAAAAGTCAGGATTAGATTTATGCCAAGCATTGCATGAAGTTAAAACAACTCAAGCCACATTGAACGACGTTCGAGTCAATGTAGATAAACGGTTTAAAGAAATTTATTATAACATTGTGAAAGTAGCAAGCATCTCAGGCACCTAAAAATCTGTTCCAAGAACATGTGGAAGGCAAACCATGAGGACCAACATATCAACCAACGAACCAGTTGTTTATTACCGACAATCCGTCTTCATACCATTTCTTGATAATATGATCCAGGGACTTGAGAGCGCTTTAGTCCAAGACACAGTGACATTGCATTGGCCTCTAAGTTGGTGCCATCTGTTATGTTGAAAAATCCTGAAGCATTGTCCAGTGATCAGCTGAGGAGTATTGCAGACGCTTTTCCAGACTTGTCATCGACACGTGGCTTACAATCGGAGTATGAGCGATGGTGGGTAAAATGGCATGAAGATAAAGATGTTGGGGAACAATATCAAAATTTTGTAGATTCTCTACATTGGGCAGACAATGATTTATACCCAAATATTAGAATGACTTTATTCATTTTGGCTATCAGACCATCCACAACAGCTAGCAATGAAAGAGGTTTTTCGACTCAAAAGGTTAAAAACGTTTCTTCGATCTACGATGACTGCTGACAGACTAAAAGGGCTATCTCTTATGAACATAAATCAAGATATTGAAATACCAGCAGAGACAATAGCTGACAATTTTTGTAGATTAGGTCCACATCGTCTTGCCTTTTTATAAAACTTTTACTTTGAATAAATTTGAATTTATTAAATTAATTTTTTAAAGGTTCAAAAGTACAATAATAAGCAAAATGGCTATAAAATATCAGCCGGCTTATATTTACATCAGCAAGCGATATTTAGAGGTGACCCTAAGGGGTCTAGGTTCATATGTGCGCCCCCCCCCCGCCAAAGTGTTCTAGATCCGCCCCTGGGTAGAGTTGACTACATCATTAATGTAGATTATGAACAGCATGGGGCCTAAAACACTTCCCTAAGGCACAACACTAGTAACATCAATCGAACCTGATATTGTTTCATTTCTATGGTATAGAAAGTTGGAAAGCCATTGGAACAACTTGCCAGTAATACCATATGATTTAACTTTGTTTAGTAGCTTTGGGCATGATACAAAATCAAAAGCTCTTTGGAAGTCAAAGTAGATTATGTCTGCTTGCTGTGAGTTTGCTGTTTGCTCATTCAAGTAAATTTGTAGTGGTCTGAATCCATATTGTTGAGGAGATATTAGGTTATGGGAGATCAAGTGCTGTAGAATTTTTTTAAATTATTTTTTCTAGGACTCTTCAGCAGGTGCATGTCAATGAGATTGGTCTGTGATTGGAGGGGCTAGATGTTTATTTTATTCCCAACCATTATAAACTTATTTGCCATCAAAATATTTTAAAAAACTTCCCTTCCTCAATTAGATTAAATTGGGCATAAAGGAAGGTATTTGTGACAAAAATAAACTTTTACGTTTCCGTTATTGTAGGTGGAATCTTGGATGAGGAAACCTTTTGAACTCCATAGGAGTCCCTGTCCAATCATGTGCTCCATAGATAAATTTATTCCAAAGAAAGGATATGAAACACCATGATTAAACGAAATAGTTGTACTTTATTCATTTTATGTTTATCTGAATCAGCATAATTTTCTTTGTATTGAGCCAAAGAAAAACATACAAACAGCTAAAGTTTAAGAAACACGAAATAAAATAAATCAATTTAAAGGCTAGTTAGTCTTACATGCCGCTGTTTGGGCAACCCATTTTGCAGGATATTTTGAGTAGAAACAATTATTTAATGCCATAAATTATCTTGGACCTTTCAATCACCATTGACATTAAATATAATTAATTGTATTTCTAACTGTAAGATATGAACAGACTGCCTTCCAAAAAGAGTTTGTAAAATATTTATTATGAAAACAATAACACATTTCACAATGCATGTGTAGCTATTAATTTCTTCCTCATAACTCTTGAGATTGCTTTAGTGAAGTTTCAATTTGGCCTCCTGCTGCTTTGTCAAGGAACCAATGCACAGAACCCATTTTCGGACTAACAAGGGATGCTGGAACATCCTTAGAAGGACCTTTCATTATTTTCTATAGGATATCAAAGTAACGCTTTGTAAAATATCAATACGTTAAAACTAATTTCATCACAATACTTTCAAAATTCTAACAAAATTAAACCATGCAGTTTTTGATCTCTTACAAGAGTCGCATGCAAATTCAGTTTCTTAACAAAATGTCCAAATTATTAAATAAACCTTCACGATGTCAGACTTGGATTGTCCACAAGCAACAAATATAACATGTGCAGCACTATTTATGACAGGGTATGTCAATGTTATTCTTGAGGGAGGTGGCTTTGGAGAATCTGATAAGAACCCAACCCATCGAGAGGTCTCCTAAAAATTGATTTTAAATTATAATTAATAATATTTTATTTGGTTCACAAAGCAGTTTTATCAAAAAAAACTATCATGCAGCATTCCTCCATTTTTTTTTCTTTGACCATACAATCCCTTAAATTGAAGATGGGCAAAGTATAACCTGTGATCCACTAAAGAAGCTTAAGGAAACAATGGGAAGTTCATTCTTTAGGAAACTTAATGAGATAAGTATGGAGACAAATTAAGAATTCCTTATGAATAGAGTAAGAATCAGGCAGAATAATGAAATGCAACAGTTTAGGAACTAATGAAAATGTGAAACACTGAAATTCGTAGTCTACACACACCAATGCCTCATAAATGAGTTTGGTGGAAAAGACTGAATTGCAGAAGTTCAGGAAATAAAACATGTCAAAGAATCTACAGCAGAAGTAAAATACTATAAATCCCTTCATATAATGCTTCATCAACAAATGTTCACAAAGTAAATTGACAACATAATTAATTGATTATGTATCTTCTGCCAGAGTTACATTGACAATTCTAATTAATAATTTGGCTTTGATAAATGTCATAAACATTCTTCACAACAAATCAAGTCATCTAAGAAATAAAATTAACAAACTTCAAGCAATTTATGGTTTGGAAACAAAGAGCATGTGTGACCATCAGGCCCAAAGCCCAGCAGAAGCACATCAATTTCTGGTAAATGATTCCCATTTCCAAACATGATTTTCATGTTCTTCTCATATTCTTTGGCAGCATCATCAACTTTAAAAATTAACAAAAACTTAGGAAAATGCAAATAACTTTATAAAGAAATCGAAGTAACATTGCATACCATTCAAATGGGAAAAGTTTATTTTGATTATTTTATCTTCCCCTATGGCAACTTTGTCAAAAAAGTGTCTCTTGAAATATCCATAAGTACTCTCTGGATCATCATGATCAACAAATCTTTCATCACAAAATACTATGTTCCATTTGCTCCAATCACTTGTATGCTTCAAAACATTTTCGCAAAACAACTTCGCCGCACTGCCACCTGACATCGTAATTTAGCAGTTTTTTAACATTAAAAATGTAGTAAAATTCGTATGCTTAATTTTTGATTGTTGTAAAGTTAATCCAAAATATTTTAAGAACTTATAAACGTATCCAAAGTTGCACCAACGCACCAGATAATCCCAAGAAGAAAGAATCCTTGTTTTTTATGGCATCGGCAGCAATAGCTAAAATCAAAGCAACCATATGACCACCAACATCCTTCTCTGTTTCGTAGACATTTACTTCGGTGATCATCGTATCACCAGCAGAATAAAACTGCAGATAATATCTGCACAGCAATTATTATTTATCGCCCACCTACCTAAACGATTTTTTTTATTAAATTAAAATTATTATGATTGCAGATGTTCGTTATATTTTTGTTGCATAAAGATAATTGTTATTCAACTGTATAATTTTCATAATTTATCTTCACATTAGAATTGATTTGCGCAATTGATTACTGTTGCATAAAATCATGGATTTATAAAAAAATATCCAAGCGATGGAAATGTCAAAATAGGCCCTTTCCCATATTATGTACCATATGCGTGAAAATGACAAGTAGCAGAAAAAAACAGTTACATCAAAATTTTAAAGCTTCCAAGTTTTATTTAAGTATCAAGACAAGACATGACCCTGGTCTTCATTGTCTACAAAAGCAGCAAACCATCTTAGCAATTCTTCCTTTCTTTTAAAAAAGAAGTGGCGCCAGTCTTTCATTGCAAAAGTTCAAACATTTTTTATCAGTTCTAAAGCATCCCTAGTCTAGTATTTTTGTTGAGTAGCGCGGTGGGGAGTTGGAAGTAACACATTTAGTCAAAACAAGAAATTACATTTCCTTCACTGGAGCACGAAGTTCTTATTGCTTCTAGTTTCAATTTTTGCGTACTGGCTGTTATTGAATGAACACCCGTACACCATGGTCGCCGAGAGGGGACGGAGGGCAAGTTGATCACATGTTCCAAAGTGTTCCCCAACTTTTGGGTCTTCCATTAAGTTCTCATCTGTTCAGTGGCTCACCCAGAAATTTTTTTCGGGGGGTTTGATTTTTGAATACCATTTTTCTAATTTTTTATCTTTTCAGAGACTTTCTAAGGTTATGAATAAACTATTTTTCATAATTTGTCTATAAAACAAGACACAAACTAATTTAAAAATTTATTTCAAAATTTTAAACAGTTTCAAATATGTCGAAACGGCACTTTAGATCAGTTATAAATTAATGTCCAATTTTCTTTGTTTTCTAGCCATTTTATCTAGAATTGATTCCACTGTTGGTGTCAAGTTTCTACACAAATACAGAAGAGTTAAACCATTTAATGTTTTCTCAGATGTACAACTTCTCAAATAGGTTTTTAAACGACGTAATTTAGAGAAAGATTTTTCATTCTCTGCTGCAGACATAAGTAGGAAGTTATACTACGGGCAGTATGGCTGATACATTTGACATCGTGTCATCTTCACAATGCTGTAAAGCACTTATTACATGTTTTGACAATTCATCCTTTTCAAGTCTTGCAAGTCTTCCATACCAAAGCCTAAGCTCAACAACGAGTTCAGTAAGAGTAGCACTTAAATCATTTTGGTGGAACAAAACCAATGAAGTTTTCCAGATCTGTAAGCTGACTTGGATCAGTTGGTAATAAACTTTGGAATCCCACCAGAATGAATTTGTGTTTTGAAAATCTTTCCTGTAAACTTTTAAGAGAATTCTCTCCATTCTTTGAATGGAATATCGTAAGTTCCTACTTGTTCATTAAAATATTCATCGTTAAAATCTGCTTGATTAACCTAAAAATATTTTCAAAATTAATTATTTGTTCAATATTTTATCTGAGATTTTGTTGTTCATTTATTGATTTTATACTGAATTAGGATTACGTTAATGATATAATTTTGAAACGACCACAACATTTACCTTCTTCCTTCAAAACTCGCTCAAATTCTGTTTGAACTTTGCGATTTTTTTTTTATATATATATAAAATGTCGATATCTTCGCCGTACTTAATTAGTAGTCAATAATGAGTGGACTGCTATGCTACACTGCTGCAATAAGTTCCTTCTAGGACAACCAAAAGCAAAAAAATTGGAATGCTACGTGTATTTAAATATTATTGGCGCGTTTCATTGTATCGGAGCTAATAATATTTTTTGTTATTTAAAAGTTTCGCGGGGTGGGTGGGTTAGAACCCCCGAAGCACTGAATCAAATATTCAAGTCATTTTAGAACCACTATATTTATCGACATTTGCAGTGCCGGATTTAGACTTGATTGGGGTGTGCCATTGCGCAGGGGCCCACCAACAAAAGAAACTTTCTCGTCGGGAAGGGGGGCAACGGGACTAGCGCAGAGGCTTGTGGGCCTCCGCCTGGGTAAATCCGGCTCTGGGCATTTTTTTTTAGAAATTTCCAAGGCATGGCTTTTTCTACTAACATCGTAATCACTGAACATTTTTAATGGTATTGTTCTGAATGCTGCTATTTTTGAATATTATAAAACCAAGGTTGGTTTAGAAAGGCAATTTATTCTAAAAAAAATATACTTTTGTCATTTCAGTGGTTTTAAAGGATTAAGTAAATGAAAACCGTTAAATTAAAACGTCGCTTCGTGAATGATGTGCGGAACCTGGGTTTGAATTGCATTTTGCTGCGCTTGCACGGCAAGAGTGATTTAAAAAAACATTAATTTTCTGTCATCAAGGATTAGTAAGTAATTATACGTTGCCTTTAAAAGTTCGGAACATCGGCCTGGGACGAGCGGACAGAGTAGCATCACAGCATTCAGCCCAATCGGCCACCGAACAGGTTTCCGCAACGTTTAAGAACGCACAAATTGTTGCCTTGAATTAAATTTAATTTATTTAGCCAGCTGCTGAGTCAAAAGACAAAACCGCAAAAATTGTAAGCTCTTTTTCATAAGCTGCCAATTGATTTTCATTTAGATCTGCGATGGATACGCCCCACAAATACATCCTTCTCAGCTGGTGTCTGCTTCTTCATTCACTCCCGTCATCTCAAGGGTGGACTCAAGCAAGAGAGTACGATTCGTTCTTCAAGCACCAACCACAACAAACCTCCAGTCTCGAGGCTGGTTTACCCTTAGAAGAAATTTACGAAGAACCATTTCTTCATTCTGAGTTCATGAAGGAAACATCTCCCCTGGACTATCTGTTGCAAGGAAAAAGAGGATTCGGTGATAAAAGAGGGTTTGGAGACAAAAGAGGATTTGGTGACAAAAGAGGATTTGGCGACAAAAGGGGATTTGGTGATAAATAATTTTTGAACTTTCAACTTGTTATTTGTGGAGTATATTTTGTGTAAAAAACTGAGACTTGGTATTAAAAAAGTTTCATCTAAAAAGCATGACTTTCATTATTCATGTATTCTCAAATATCCGAATATGAGAATCAAAATGCGGAGTTTAGAAGCAACTGCAGTTGTTGACGGTCATTCCAGGTATGCGCCCGTACACGATGTTCATCCTCTCATCGTAATAAAGCATGGATATGGATGAGGTGGATTTGGGGGCACAGCACATGCCTTTGTATTTATCCTGAGTCACATGGGTATATGGGCTTGGATCCCTTGAAGGCAGAGGCAATCGCCTGGTAATGAATATGTACTCGTTAAATACTAATTTTGAATAATTAAATCTAACATCGAATAACTGAACCTGAACAGTAATACGCTGAGTATGTCTTTGGAATGATGATCCAATCCCAACCAAATTCTTGAAAATTAACTTCCAGGGGATACCTGCAGCAGTCAAGCTCGGAACTATATTCCTCGCAATTCTTCCCGTAGTCCACATTTCTCTTTCTACGTCTGCTGTTGGTTTCCACAATGTCCATGTGCAAGTAGGATTTCTAGAACGAAAAATAAACAATATAAAACAACTTTGAGAAAAACTGCTCTGAAACAAAACCCTGAAAGACGTACATTGCTTGCTTCTTCCTCATTTAATGGTCGAGTAAGAGCCAAGGACTGTCCTGAATTGTCGATACAGAAAATTTCGAGGCCTCTATTGGTCTCGTTGTGTCGAATCCAGTCCTGGACGATAGACGTTATGTTGAAAAACATCCACTGACCGGTTTGCTCGTACGTGATTTTGTTGCGAAATAATAATTGTCCTGAGTGCTGTGTGTAACCTCTGTAAACCAGCACGTAGCTCTGCCAGTCTGGGTTGGGATCGCTGAGTTTGCGAATGTAGATGTAAAAGATAGCATTCACAACTTGGTTTGGATATCGAAGTTCGTTTGAATTAAGGTCAAAATAAACAGTCGAACTTTCCGGATCATAAGGTGAACCTGCAGAAATACGAAATTCTTATCATTAATGCCTTTATTCCTAAAATGTATCAAAACATTGCAGGATCCGTCACGAAATTTCATCCGCTCGAAAAGTAAGCAAAATCGTTCAACAATTTGGGACCAATGTAGCACCACAGCGTTTTAAAAATCTCAGATTTTAGATTTGAGCGGAGCATAATGTTCATATTTGACATGCACTGTTTGTATGACGAGATATTTTATGCAAAGGTTTATAACTGTTTTCGCTTTAAATAAAAAGAAACTTAAACTTATTGAAAACAATATCGACAATGCCAAGTGGTGATGTACCAATGTAATTGAAATATTGCTATCCATTACTTGCATAAACTTATGGAGATTATATGTTCTTAACCTCAGATGCACTCGAGTCTTTAAAGTCGTGAACTTAAATTTATGTATTTGCAATTTTCAAATACAGGTTTCAGATACATACAATGACAAGCAAAACTTCATCATCTCAGTTAAGAATGGACGAGCGAAAAGATATTCCTAAATTACTTTCTCATTTAATGTTTACATTTGCAACAAAAGTTTAAACATTTTTATAAAATGTCTTTGATACTTAATTGCTGTTCTCAATTTCTGTACTACAAAAATGAACCTTAAATGTTTAATGGTTCGTAATTAAAGAATTATTAATTAATCGAGAATTCCTCATTCGCGATTCACTTGAAAGCTCAGTCCAAACACGACCAAATTTTTATTATTGTATCCAGCTTCTCCTACTTCTGGAACAGTCTTCCCCCTTGTATTACCAACACTGATTTCCGGGTTTCATTCTGCCTTTAAAATTGTCCTCTTCAGGGAAAGCTACCCTCAATATTGAAGTTGTCTTGAAGTTTTGTTTGGACACTATAATCAAAGTCGGAATCATTACCATTCCTAGTACTTTTACGTGAGTACCGTTTTTATGCACTTGTACAATTGACTTTCACTAATCCGGCAATAATTTCGGCTAGACTAATTTCAAATTTCAATCTGCCGCAAGCTTGCAAGATATATTAAAAAATATCTAGAAAGCATTCAGAGGAATCATCACTTAAAAATCCAGTGCCTTCAACATCTGTTCATTCAGATGCCAATCCTGACATCCCCTCATCACTTGCAAATCCACTGCCTTCGACATCTAATCACCTAGAGATCACTGTCACCATCACTTCCTGATATTCCATTCACATTACAGGATGCTTAAGATGAGAATCCTGACAGCCCTTCAATTCATTCATGTAAATGTGAGTTATTTAAGGTATTTTAATTTTAAAATGAGGTGGTTAGCTAGTGGGTTAGGTGTAATTTAAATTAAGTCTACCTCCCAATTCAAGTACTGTTGAATGAGTGTTTAAAGTGGCAAAGATGAATTCAAAAAGGCATATTGAGATTCTTGCAAAAAAAAGCGGAAATCTTACGGTATAACGGTATATTTTAAGTATAACTTGAGAACTGTACCCTATTCCATATCGTTGCGTACGGACACAACTGCTCATTCCAGAAATTTGATGTGTACTTTAGAAAACTAAATAGAGCACCCCGCGCTGCCCAAGGTAATTCAGAATAATAAAATAAAATAAAAATAACTGCATAGTAGAGCACCCCGCGCTGCCCAAGGTAATTCAGAATAACAAGTTATAAAATAAAATAAAAATAACTGCATAGTTTTGTTTTCACGTGCATACTGTTGATTTGACTCCAGAAGACACTGTTGAAGACTCCAGTCTTTTAATTGAGAATTGTTTTTTAATCTCAAAGTTATTCGACCAAACCGAGGTCGATCTCTAGTCTATAATGAACAATAGAATTATAATATCAAAATGTAGTTGCAATTTATTTTATTCTATGACTACATAAGTCATAACGATTTTCAATTTGCTTAAGACTGTTTAATAATAATATCATCATTTATTAATAATTATATCAAATTATTCATTAATATATTTTTTGGTACCCAGAAAATGAATGCAGGACAATTGCAGACAAGAAAATTGAATACATGGACAAGGAAACACATGACTATTGAACACACGACAATTGAATGCAAATTATTGCAAATTGCATTTTATTAATATTTTATTCGTTTATTTATTTACATCCTCATCATTTGGGTGAGTAAAACACTTTTCAGTTGTGTTCAATTGTCGTGTGTTCATTTGTCATGGAACCATTTTTAAGTAACTCCATTTTACTTAAGGCCTTTAAATTAATAATACTTACTAATCGTCACTACTTGTTCTCGTACTTGGGTCCCAAGTTTAGCCTCCATTATCTTGACTGACAACAGCAGGAATTTGTCGTGAATTATTCATGAGGCTTAAACAAGTTTATGAGTGGTGATATAGTGCAGTAACCATTTCAAGCCAAAACCATATCGAAAGACCTTGAACCTCGGGCGAAATCTTATACAAACAATGAAGGAGTCCTGAGAAGACGAGCCTTTCACATAATTCATTACCAGTTAATTTTGTTTTTCATCACAAGAATGAATAATGGGAATCAAAGAAAGAATAACAATTTATCTAACATTTAACATTAATTGATTTAGTTTTGGCTTGCAATTTTAACAACTTAATGTCATTTAATTAGAGACCGACCAAATGTGATTTTTTCGGCCGAAACCGAAAGATATATAACCCAGCACAAGCTTTAAAAACTATGTCTTGAAACAATGATGCAATAAAAATTCAACATTAGCAATATTTTATTAATTAGCAAGTAATCCGTATTCCAGGAATAATCAGGTTAGTAATTGATTTCAAACAAACGAATGTTGTGGTTCAGAAACAAATGTTTCTCCGCATCATGGCGTAGTAACTTAGACTGTGAGAAACAAAGAAGCAGTAAGGGCATTTTTACTCTTATGATCAAAGATTTGTCCTGCAGAAGTCTGGCCTTTTATTGAATGTTGATACTTAACATCCCCTGCGATTCCGTGTTGTTCCTTTTGAAAGTCTATGAGCCCGTCATTCGAAACCCGTAGCAGATTAAAGTGCAATCAACGCTAAAGTAAAAAATCGTTCTATCTCACGACAGTACAACTAGTCCGGATGCAATAATAAATAACTGGGGGGGGGGCGCTTTAGGCCGGACTGGAATACTAGCTAGGCCGGAGTTTGCCGACCCTTGTTGTGTAAATTATATTGTCTTACAAATATAACAATATAAACTTAGTTATAAAAACATAACATTAATTAATTTTTGATTTTCGGTTTTGGTTGAAACAGAAACTACGTCGAAAATGATCATACGGCGCCAAAACCGAAGCCGAACTTCGGTGGGTCTCTACATTTAATAGAAGAGTAAATTCTATGTCTCAGAGTCTGTAGGTATCAACGTAAATTTTATGATTTATACACGTTTCAGTTACATTACTTAGGCTGAACAGACATTGGTCATCTAATTAGATTAGAATAATAGTAATATAATAGTACTTTTTCAATAGTTAAATAATGTTAGAAAAATATTCTAGCTATAAATAATAATGATAATAATGATAACGATAATGATATTGACAGTGACAGTGACAACGACAACAACAATAATAATAATATTTAAATAATATCAGAAAAATATTCAACCGAATAAAAAAATTTTCAGTAAATAACATTTCATAATCCATAAGCTTTTATAAATGTTTTGATTAAGCACGACTTATTTATACTTATCTGAGTATATGGGAATGTCCTTGTAAATCGAGAAATTTTCCAATGGAAAACACAACTTATAAAGCCTATTTCGGGATCAAGGGTTCTGAACAATTCCAAATATTTTTTTAAAAACTAAACTCAGATGACTGGGAAGTAAACATTTAAGATTACGACGGCAAGGTCAAGTGGCTATTAGTGGAACGAACACCCATTTCTTCAAAGCTTGGTTTTATAGGAAAATAAATTTGCCAAAAGAAAATAAACACTAATATTTCAAATTGAGCGTTCTCAACGAATACAGATGTAAGATATATAATACATGCATGTATATATGCAAGGTAATATTTTAAGAGTTCAAAAAAAGAGAGAAGTTAAACAAGTCGAGATTGGTAGCAAAATAACGACAGAGTTCTACCACCTAAGATGTACACACAACATTCAAAATACAGAATAAAAGAGCAATTTCTAAAAATTGTAAAAGATTAATTGCAAACCTACTCTGACTGACTCGAAAAATGGTCATAGTCGTCGCGAGTTCATTTTCGCTCTGATCTGCTGCATGTTGAGTTTCCATCTGAACCCTGTCTATGATCATCTGAAGATGGGGCAGGTTGGGCATTCTGATGCCGGTCACATTTGGTGGTGAAGTCATCCGAAGTTTTCGTAGAATTTCGTTCTTGATGCTTTCTAATCTGTGGCTGCGTTTGAGAGTCCGAGAACCACAAGCAGGACACGACTGCGAGTTGTTGCTGGAAGTGGATGGACCTGAAGACCTCCTCCAGGTTGCAGAGGTGGCGGTGAAGATGATGACGAAGATGATGACTCGTATATACATTATGCTGCTAACTCGATTCTAATTATGCTTCATCAAATCCTTATTCAGAAGTTGCGGTGAATTCTCCCGTTGTGGTTTTTATGCCCCATTTATTGAGCGCTGGAATTTGAACCTCGTGTGCAAAGCGTGGCCTAAATACGATGTTTCTCTCTAAACATCGGAATTATGCACAAAAATAATTAAACAAAATATTTCGCAGCCTGCGAAATAATAAACGCTGTGCATTCTCCTCGCTCGTACTAAGTAAAGTGATTCTTGAAGCATCCATCCAGGGTCTGAATAGAATTGTGAAAAATTGCAAAACGCGCTCCTAAACACATAAATCTTAGTCGACAGTCATACAATAATGCCTTCATTTGCAAGCTAATGGTCCAGAATGTTTGGAAACGCGGATAACTGTACATAATTGATTTGCATCTGTGACAAAAATGTCTTCGATTAGACCATCAATTACATAATTTATCTGAAAAATGATTTAACCTCATGTTAAATTTCAAACGCTTAACTTTAACAAGCCACAGAAAAAGTCGGGATTATTGGAGCAATATTTAAGGTAAATATTTAGAATGAATGAAAATTTAGAATGAAAAAACATAAAAAGTACTGCCACTTTTCTGTAATTTATTAATTCATTCGTTTCCATGAGTCTATTCGAAAGATTCGCATTCGAATCTCGCACAAACTCGAGTGAGTGAATGAATGAGACTCCGGCTTAACAAAGACATTCCATCGATCGACGAAGGTGCTTTTGTCTCAGAGATAATGATAACGGTTGAAAATCAATGACTCACGTCACCATAAATCTTATGAAGTCCATGGTGCATGAACTATGCTTAAACTCGGAGTTCCAAGCACAGGAATAGTCTGTCAGTGGCTCAATTGCATCCATAAAAGCTTCATAAGTGCAGTGTTCGAGTGTTCGGGTAACCAAGTCGTTTAAAGATATCCTTGAACACATTAGCAGATTTAGGGGGAGGGGGTGCATGGCCCCTGATTTTTAAAATATAAGATAAAAAATCTATTTAAATTTAAAAAATTTAACATCAAGTTAAAGATGTTGGGCGAGCAATCTCAAATTTTGTAGATTATGTATTGATATACTATATATTGGGCAGACAATGATTTATATTCAAATTTTAGAATGATTCTAATCATTTCAGCTACATGACCATCCACAACAGCTGGCAATGAAAAGTTTTTCGACTCTCGAAAGTTTAAAAACTTCGGTCTAATGATGCTAGCTGACAGACCGAATGTACTAAACCTTACTTACATACATTAAGATATTGAAATACAGTGGTCGTCATATCTTTAAGAGCGCCACATTTTTCCCATAACTTTCTTAAGTATGAATTTTGTAACCTCAAATATGATTATGTAATTTCAATATCATTATGAAACCTTATAATAAAGTTAAAAACGAATTTATTACATGTTTTAACAGGAAATAGAATTGATGTATCAATTTGATCGTCATATCTTTAAGATCGGTTTCATGTATTTGCATAATTAATATCAATGCCGTTAAACTCTCATACCTCATGAAAGAGGATAAACAGCTGGAATGGGCAAAACATGGTTGAATATGGGGACTTTACGGAAGTCAGTAATTATTCTAGACGAA
>MPNW01000313.1:29515-55459 GCA_011800805.1 Hirudo medicinalis
ATAATTAATATCAATGCCGTTAAACTCTCATACCTCATGAAAGAGGATAAACAGCTGGAATGGGCAAAACATGGTTGAATATGGGGACTTTACGGAAGTCAGTAATTATTCTAGACGAAACAAAGTTTAACATCCACGATCTGATGGGCACAACTATTATTGGCATGATTTAGAGATGGAGTAAGAGGTTTATTACAGTAGAAAATTCGGAGAGTTTCCGTGATGGTATGGAGAGGATTTTCATGCGGTCAGACAGAATTATCTTTTCTGAGAGGAAAACAGCTGAGAAGAAAATTTGAATATAAAAGACCTGAAACCATTTCATAATTAAATTTTTAAGATTCAATAAAACAATAAGCAAAATGGCTATAAAATATCCGCCGGCTTATATATGCATCAGCAAGCGGTTTGGGGATTGACCCCTTGGGGTCTAGGTTCCAGAGTGCGCCCCCCTGCCTAAGTGTTCTAGATCCGCCCCTGCTTGAACATAATAATCTCCATTCTTATTCAATATGAGCATTGAATAAGTCATATCGAGCACCTCTGCCACAAAGACTAAACGAAATTTGCAGTAAAATTCTTCCGCCATTACCGATTTCGCTTCTGTAGGTGCATTTTTAAAGGTATAAGAAATGCTTTTTAACTCCAGCCTCTACAAATTTTGCGTAATACAAATTACCTTTCTTAGCTTCAGAGGAAATAAACGAAACACAACTACAAAATAACCACTTGTCACAATTTTACTGATCCAGACGTACAATCTATCCGCAACCTTGGGATCTGGCTAGACTCAGACTGTTCCATGACCACTCACATCAACTAAAACAACTAGTTCCTGCTACGCATCTCTCAGGGAAATTCGTAGCATCGCTGCTCCACTATCATTTGATGTGCGGAAGCTTCTCATTACATCTTTTATCCTACCAAAGATTGATTACGGCAATTCAACTCTGGTCGGTCTACCTGCCTACCGCCTCAAGCAACTTCAGCGTGTCATCAACGCAGGTGCCAAAATCATAAACAACAAAAGAAAACATGACCACGTCATTTCTCTTCTCCATGATCTCTACTAGCTACGCATTTGCCAGATAATTGACTACAAAATCTTTTCACTCGTTTTCAAGTCCCTTCTGGGCTCAGATCATCGCTTTAGACGAATTAAAATAAAAGCAATGTGCCCTCGAATGTCATATTCAGATTTAAACAACGGAAAAATAAAAATATAAATAACTTAACGTTTTTAAAAAGTAAGTAAGATGAAAAAAAATTACAACTATGTTAATATTAACTTCAAATAAATTATTATAACAAAATTTAGTGCTTTTTGGCGAGCACTGCTCAAGGGGGCAGCGGATGGTCCTCAACGCCTCCCAAATTTGACTTGAACAAAAAGTGCCCCCGTTGGGAACTTGTGCTCTATCTAGTCAGTTCTTGGACTCCTGAGAGAGACAAAGTTGTAATCTCACAAAGGCTTTGTGAACGATGCTATTAATAGGGACTTTAAAGATAAGTCTATTATATATGTCAATGAGGACATTCTTTAGAGGACAGAAGTCGCGGATATGGAGGATGATTTGTGAGGCAATTGTATAGTTGTTTTGTGAGATTTTGCTCCACATCCTCTCAATGAAAGTTTGAAACATTTGTCAGGGGCTAGTTGCAATTGCTATTTGTCACTCCATAACACCAACCTGTCACTAGCAATTCGTGAGGAAGAGCTGTGGGAAGATGATGATGCTGAATAGAGCTTAATTAACAGTTTAAATTTGACAGATAAAGGTAAAGGAAAGGTAAAGGCTAAGTTCCTGGTCACCCATTTTTGGTACATGTCACCCCAACAAATCAAATGCAACCCAGTTTCCCTGATGTTCATTTCTAATTAGCGAACTCTAAACTATTTTTTAAAGACCTTCATGGGGAAAATATAAAATTTAAATAAGTAAGACCAAATAAGCAAAACTTTAAAGAGAAGGAATCCAACTAAGACACAAAGTTGTATGAAGTAGATGACAAACTTCCAAACAGTGCCAATCATTAAAAGTGAAATGTTTCAGCTGGAATAACAGTGCTTCACCATGGAATTGATTTTATCAACAGTTAAATCAAACAAGCATTACCCAGAGATCAAACCCCAATGAACTGAAACCAGTATAAACAACCACAACAAATACATAAAACCAAACAAGTTCAAAATGGTCCCAAGTCAAATAAAAAAATATCCAATGAAAAGTTTGATTACTCCACTGTTACAGACTTGGCCAAGTTGCGTGGCATATCAACCTGGAATGATTAAATTGATTGACTGAATAAAACATTCTCAAATCAGGCACCGTGGAGTCACTAACGTCGCAGTTTCTCAGCTCTGCTATGTGCAGAGAAAGCAGTTGAAGGGGAATAATACAAAGTATTCCTTGAAGACAATCCACAGTCTGTGGGATTTCAATTGTCTTGTAGGCATGTTTTTTTGTCTCATCATCTCCTTTGTTACAAATGACTATTGGATTGCCCTTTCAATTGAATTCACAAACTTTTTAACACTGTATCTTCATTTGTAATGTCATCATCACATATACATAATATTGATTTTTTAATAAAAATATAATGAGCTGATTGTAATGTTTTAAGCAACTCACATTCCTTGCTTTCACTTGTTGCAAAGCATTCATGCATTTCTGAAAAGTTAATGTCATTCATAGGAGGGTCGAGTTAAAAAAGAAGCCGCAAGAAGAGTAACGAGTAACCTTGTAAACGGGGTCCCTTACTACGACCATCAGCAGAGGCATAGCTTCATCGATGAGAGCCAGAGGCCCGTGCTTCAGCTCACCTGCCAAAATTCCCTCCGAGTGCATGTAAGTCAACTCTTTTACTTTCTGCATTGAAAGATAAATCATAACATAACTTTGAAGATTAACATCGATAGCAAATGTGTGTAACATACCAGAGCCCCTTCTAAGCAAGTGGCATAATTGAAACCCCTGCCCATGATTAGCAAACTCCTCTGTTGGTACAACTCCTTTGCCAGTTGATAGATCTCTTCATTCATGTCCAGCACTTCCTTGATCTGATCTAAAAAGAAAAATCAAAGATACAGGGATTCAATCTCAAACTGCTAGTGAATTATCTTTATTTCCATTCATTCATTCACTCATTCACATATCATTTTGCTCGTAAAAATGGCAACGACACCTGGTAGGTTTTTCAGGCCTTCGATTATCGTCTGCCTCCTCGGTTGCATGGAGAACTTGTCGTCGCAAATCATGAGACCGAACAACACCAGGGATACAAACTGACTCGTATATGCCTTAATAAAAAAAAATTATTTCAAAACGATTCAGTGGTGGATCAAATTGTGAGAAGAATGTAACAAATTTCGTAAACGAACGCTAATGACAGATTGTATGGCTGCATTAACAATGATAATGTAACTATAATTAGCTGAAGTTAATTAGATTTAGATAATGATTTATTAACCACAACGAACTCTCCTCCAAATGTCAAGTACTCAAGTCATTCTTACCAAGTCATTGTTTCACAGTGCCTATTAATCACAACACATAAACAGAACTTACAACTGATGTCAGCTCTGCATGCTTTGCTTTAACATGACATAAGCTAGTTTCCTCATTTGGCAAAAGATATTAAACATGGAATAATTTTATTAAACCTTTTAAATCACTGATTAGTTGAAAAGAGGTCAAATTAATTAGCATAATAAAAGTGAATGATTACCAAACATCACTATTCTCTCAGTATTGTTAACATTATAAACTTTTTAACGCACAAATTGAAGATTGCAAAGACTGCATGTTAAACCTGCAACCTGCAGGTCGGGACAAAACATGACGAAAGAATTGAATGTGAAACAGTTTACTTAAAGGTTTTATATTAAGGCATGGTAGAATTATTGTGGGGTTCAACCAACACATTAAATGCAATGTACTTTTATCATTTTTATACATCTGAAAATGTAAGAACAAAACACAGATCACATTAATACAGTTTAGGAGTGTTGCGGAACAGGATAACAAATGTGTGTTTGCAATGCATTATTACAAATATTAACCAAATAATACTTTCAACCAAAGTTATTTCCTGCTCCAGCATTGCTTAAATCTCAAAAAAATCCCTTAAAACTAAACTTCAAATCTCAAGTCCTGTCTGTACAAATGCCATAAGCAACATATCGTTTAGAAGGCTATTAAAAGTCATAAGACTTGTTTTCAAGGAATTTATCGTTGCCTACTTTGGTGCTTGCAACTCCAATCTCAGGTCCAGCATTTACATGAACTCCACAATGAGACTCTCTGCAGATGCTGCTTCCAACAGTGTTCGTGATGCCCACAATCAGAGCACCTCTCTGTTTGCAATACCTCAATGCCATCAAGGTGTCTGCCGTTTCACCTGTTACGTTCGAACGTCGAGTGGTGCAAACATTCGGCTTTAATTGGTTAACAATATTTACTGCAAACATTTTTGGAACCTACCCGATTGGCTGATGAAGAAGCAAACATCGTCTCTAAAAACAGGAGTGTTTCTATCAAGGAAATCACTGGCAAGATCCACCATGACTGGAAGTTCTGTTAGTTCTTCTAACAGTTGACGAGTCTGAGTAGCAAAAGTTCCTCGTTAAGCAATGAATAGAAATTAGGTAATCGAACAGAAATTAGCTGTAATAGAAGATCATCAAGCTTTTTACAACTTTGAAAGACACGTAACGTGCTCACCGCTATGGCACTATGGTAACTTGTTCCACAAGCAATGAAGAGTAGCCTCCTGCATCTCTTTATTTCTGACAGGTGCTCCTTCAGACCGCCGAGAACGACTCGATTAGTGCCGAAGTTCACGCGTCCCCTCATCGTGTTCATGACGGACTCGGGCTGCTCAAAAATTTCCTTCTGCATGAATGTTTTGAAGTTGCCTGCCAGAAAAATTATTGATGACTAATAAAGTGAATAAAGCATTCTTTTTTTCATCCAACTATTACCAATGCAGAATAACGACGATCGCAATATCGCCCGAATACTAAAAAATGAGAAAGTTCTTTAGCGTGATGAGTTTGACACATTCACAGTTTCACTAAAATCGACTCTTGAAATCCTCTTAAAATGCTGAGTACTATCCTCGTTATTAAGAGGAAGTTCACAGACTGCCATCGTGCCATTTCACTGCTATCACAAAGAAGCCAATAAAGTTGTCAATTCTCTTCTGATAACAAGTCTGCTTCTTGATGCCAATTGAAAATGGAATTTCTCAAGCACGTTTCGTAAACGAGAATTTTCACGATTCGAGCGCAACAATGACAATAATCTCCACGGTTTTATAATTCCTACTTGTCATGAGAATTATTGAATCTTTAAAAAAGCACTTATGTCTAATATTATTAGAAAATTTAATTTTCCAGCAAAATGAAAAGACCTTTCATGAGCTGCTGGATTTCTAGCTTCAAAGTGATGAGTTCTCTGCAGGTCGGGATGCTTGGGTCGTCGCAGCTACTGAGTCTGTGGATTGTCAGTCGTCCATCTTTCCCCACAGCTGCAACATCATTGTCTTCCAGATAAAGAACTTGATTTGTGTGGTCAATTATAGCACTGCATATAAATTCATTAAGATTTATAAACATAAATACTTATAAACAAGGACAAAAATATTTAAAAAAGCTTAGAAAACTTATAGAAATATTAGTTATCTAATTTAAAGAGCACAAACTGCAAAACATAATAAATAAAAAAAACAAAAGATAGTGCCATAAAAATGTAAAGTATTAATCGTGCAGCATGTTGTTATTTCTGCGATCGATGTTATTTCTTAAGAATTTGTTCTATTTCAAGCAACCAACAACATCACCTAGCATCAGAAGCAAAAAAGTATTCAATTTCCTTGTGGTTTCCAATTGGAGCCAAGGTTGAAGTTTGATCCTTGTCAATGTTGGCCATGAAATATGATCCCTGACCTCGCAATTCTGGAGGGAGCATAAAATGCCATAAACAAATCAAAATAAAGAACTCTCAAGAACCAAAGAGTAATAAGTGAATTTCCTTCAAAATGTTTGAAAAATTAAAATCATTAATCCAGCTCTTTCGAGCTATTGAGCTCAATCCCTTGCATGATACTTCTTTCTAAAATCCTAATTTTGCTCAGTCATTCTTGTTTACTATTTTCAATAAAATTTTAAACCCAATGAAGTGGCGAGAATGTTGGATAACATGAAATTGAGTGACATGGGACAAGTAATCACGGACAAACTCTTTAATGATTGAAGATCAAATAAGCAAATGAAAGAAAGCTATGAAGCAAGCTCTTGATTAAAAAGATTTTCTTGTGTTGAAGATTTGAAAAATAATTTTAGCCTCAAGACGTAAAAAGCAAATTGCATAACTAAATGTGAACACACCTGATCCTGAAGAGGCATTTTTTCCTATAATCATTCAAGTGGTCGAGTTACGAGAACCATGCACATTTTGTAAATCTATCTCCTACTCGACACAACCTATAACAGTTTTCAGCCTCAACAACTGCAACTTATTACAATCTCCCACTTCGTCAATGTTATGTAATTCATATATAAACATAATCTAGCAGAAAACTATAATATCCTGGCGACAATTCTTATCGTCGACGGACTCTCGACAATGTTGAAACTTTATTTCGGCCATCGTAGTTCGTACTTTAAAAAAATGTTTATGAAATTTTATAATAAAAAAAACTGCTTTGGTGCATTCTGCTACAAACATTACAAAAAGCTTTTGAGAGTGTGGACAAAAATGCATGCAAAAAGCCATATTCTTCAATTAAATTAATCATTGTTGAAAAGTAAGACATGCAACATTTCAACGAAATAAATCCAACCTTTGCTAAACAAGATTGGGAATCTGTCTGTGCTCAACTTTGTGGGACTTTTGACTCCAATAACTAATGGACTTCCTCTTCTGATGGTTTTCAAAAGAAGTTTCAATAAAATAAATGAAGCCTATCAAAACTCACAAATACCTGGCAACAACAATTTCACATGGAAAGTGCTTACTCTTGAAAGCCAATGCAAAAGCTCCTTCCTTTAAGAAAGAAAAACAATGAAAAAAACCTCTTTAAAATGAAAATTGAAAATTGTGACAAACTTGTAAAACAAAATTAGAAACCAACTATTTGCATGATGGTTCTTTCCACAAGTTCTCTGAAAGTTGGGGGATTAGAATCATTTTTGTGTTCATCGTACAAATGCTTTATTAATTTCACAATGCATTCTGTATCTGTTTCAGATTCAAACTGAAATCCTCTTTTTACCTGGGCAAATTTTAGAAAATCATATTATTAATAAATAACGGCAGCAATGGGCTATAAATGCGATAAGGTTTGTCACCAAGAAAGCTTTGACATCCTTATAATTAGTGATAATTCCATTATGTATCACAACAAATTCTGCAATAAAAACATTTAAGCTGATAAAGAGTAATGGTTTTTCCTCAAACTGAGTTAAAATCAGATTGAGGGATAGACAAGAAATTCATGTGCTTCCTCTAACCTCCTGATAGATCAGATCTCTGAGGATGAGTGTTGATCCAATTTGGTTCTCCATGGGTTGCCCATCTTGTATGCGAGATTCCAACATGAGTATCAAACAGTAAATCAAACTTCAATTTCTCTTGAGCCCCTGCAAAATGTGCAATGTAAGCCATTTAAACTAGATGCTTTTCATTTTATGCTGCATGAAAATATTCTTATATAAATATATCCAAAATTATAACTAATCTACTTACTATTTAGTTCCTCTTCTAAAGCAGCAACTTTCCCTTTGCATTTCACTAACAATGTTTCAGGAACTGTCAATTCTTCAGTCATTTCATTCCCTCCATCAATGGCTATACCTAGAAATCAATTGTTTGAGAATCGAAATGAAAAATCTTTGATTGAATAATTATTGAATTATTCTACCAGCAGAATCATAGCCTCTGTATTCCAGTCTTTTAAGACCATTAAGCAATATTTTCAGTATTTCCTCTCTGGTCTTTGGCGTTAAATAATTCAAATAAGCAAAAATACCTGAATAAAGAAATACAAAAATACACGATGTTATCAAAATTTAATTCAACCAACATTCTTACCACACATTATGAAATTTTTAACTTTAAAAAAGGGACCGAATTCTTAAATCTGATGATAACACGGCACGAATACGGAGAGCTACGCTGCCACGTTAAGCGAGACGATGTCGTCTGTATTTATCTGCTCACAAAGCCTACTGCGGTAAAAACCAAAACGTTTTGCTTTAAGTTTGAACCCACAAATTGAAGTACACCTCGGAGAACATCTCAAACGCTTAAGCATCCTTAACAGCGATTTATCATTTCTTAGTTTAACTGGAAGTTCCGCTCCTCTCTAAGTCAGCTGCTTTTTATTCCCATTATTCAAAAGTTCTATGTTTATAAAAATTTCAGGAATATTGAAAACGAACACCATACCGAAAAATCGCACGACTCCGATGATGCAACAACATGGCATCAATTGGTAGTCGTATTCACGATACATCTACATGACATGGAATACATGGTATCAACTACTATGCCTCAATTTTCTTATTCGGTTAAAATCGTATGAGGATATGCAGCAAACACCCGACAAGTTGGCATTATAACCAAACCTCTTAACTGCTTTCCATTTACATGGTTAGTAAATTCGGTTCGGGTCTCTTCAAAGAAGCTGCAGTGCTCAAAGATGAAGGATTTGTAATAGACCTTGATAAGGGACTTGAACGCACATAATTACAAATTGTATTCAAACACATCCGCCTATTTAGTCCTCGCCATGTTTGGTGCGCAATAAAGCATGCAGCTTTGATTCGAGAAAAATAAGTCACGTAGCCAGATATGATCAAGCAACAATAAGCAGCTCAATAAACGAGGAAGTACGACTGTGATAAGCGACTCAACTAACTTTATAAAAATTGGTATTTTTACTCTTTATAGAACCTTAGTTCAAGGAAACCACATAGTTGATAACAATAATTGATTTAGATTGATTTCTTGGCAACAGAGATATTTATACTAAACTAAATGTTCAGCAATTTATAGGTACAAATGGCTGGAAAGCTCTAGCTCATTCATTTTCATGTGGTATATCTTCTCATTATTTCCTTCCTGAAGTAAGAACTTTTTTTTAAGTATTGTGATAAAAGCTATGGTAAAAAAAAGTGAAATGTCACCTGAATAATGTACTCTAAGCCCAATTTCTTCAAAGTATCCAAAATAAAAAAATATGGGCAAGGGTCTGTGCTATAAATTATGTGTAAAAGACATAGGGTGCCCGTTATTTCTGCTTGAGACAAGACTTCAAATGAAAATAATTAATTGAAAGAATATAGGGATATAAGAATTTTATTGAAAGTGAATGCAATCTCACATTGAGCTGCCAAGCCCTCAATCAGACATGGCCGATCAAGATATGTCGTGTGAGACCTTTGTGAAGATTTCCCCGAACAGAGAGTTTTGATGAATGTTTCAGGCAAATCATGACAACTTCCTCTATAGCTGCTGATGCTCTGAAGCAGCAAAATATTGACTTCTGATGATCCATCACACAAGTTCTCTAGGATCTGAAGGACATGTATTAAAATTATAATCATGTTTTTTGACGGTGGTTGGAGCAGTGACGGGCAAAAGCCAACTAACAGGCAATGACTTTTGTCAGTTCTACTTAGATTTCTAGGATCATGAGGTAGGGTTAGGGTTAGGTGCCTATGAGTGGGCTTTTGCCTGTCACTCGAAATAATAGCCATGACTTACCACACTGGACAAGGAAAAAACCCATTCAGGTGAGATTTTATCAATGCAGACAAAGTATAAAAGCTCTCCTCCAATGTCATGTGCAAAAACATGGATCTCCTTTGGTGATGAAGTATCACATCTTATTGCTGCCACAGTTTTTGTTTTTTGTAAAATACAAGATTTGCTGAGACCTGAACAAATCACATAAGTTAGAAATTTACACAATTACCACTGTTAATCATACGTGTACAAAAGTGCACAATGAAATTAACCTGAAAAAGCAGAACCCAGAAATACAAACAGCTTTGAGCAATATCGTTTGGTTACCTCAGGTGTCCATTCAAATATGAAGTTACAGCTGCAATTGAAAAGTATATTTGCTTTAAATAACATTATTTGCATACAACCATTAAGCATACAATTTTTCCTTTTGATGTCAGGCAAATTTTAAAAATATGTTTTAAAAAGTGGTAAAACAAAATTCTACCTTTCACTCTCAAAATCATCAAGTGATTCCTCTTCGACGTCAAGAGCTCGACTTTGAACATCAGAAGCATAAATATTTCTCAGATCCATATCTTTTTTTAGAGGCAATCCGATTTAAAACAAGCAACTAATTAAACACTAAGTTATCCACAAACACTACAAATAAGTTATACTTCGATTGAAATTAATATCTGAAGACGAAAACCTTTTATTCTTTTAAATTTAAAATCTTAAAATTACAAAAACCACCTTCTTGAAAATTTCAATAATTTTCAACGACGAGCACCCAGCGCCACACTCAATACTCAAAAACCATTGCTTTGTTTACATTGCTGGTCATAGATATTAAAATTAGTATTTCAGCTGTTCAAAATTATTTAATAAATTCTTTGTTAGATATCAAGAAATGTCTCAACGTGATCTGAAGTTATTATTCAATCTTATCATCGTCATCTACTATTCACACTGGGTTTATGACATCACAGCCCCTATTCTAACAATGAACTAATTTCAATTATTATATCCGCAGCATCACAAAGTATCATTCTCTGAGAGTCAAGAAACATTCTGTAGTGAAGAGAAGGGGTAAAAGTGATGCGCACGTTTAATAAATCTAGATTTTTTTATCGTTAGAAGACATTTACTCGCCTCCAGCCCAGTTTATGGTACTATACCATAATGTTGTCATATATTATATTGTCATATTGAATTGTAATAATTCCTAAGTCCTAGCAAACAATGTAAGTGAATTTAAAAATAAATTACCTGCTTCGTAAATACCACGAAACCGAAGCATGGTTGTAATCTCAATTGTCCCAGCAGAACAAAGAAAATCGTGGCATGATTTTACAATATTTCATTTCTTTCATAAGATACATCTAGAGACCATGGAAGATCACCGTAATGATATATTGCAATTCCACGCTAATTAAGTAGAGCGACTATAAACTTACTTTTCTCTGACAACCATTCATCAGCAGGCAATGTTCTACATTGTAAGCTTTGTGCATTGAGCCAACATTTCAAGGCGACATGAATTAAAACAAGATCGGGATACTGAGTCAGGGCTTTATAACTATTTTAACATTATTTCAGGTGGGTTCGACCGTGTAATTCCTTTGATGTGTGCCTAATAGTTTACGTTATTATAGATGGGTTCTGGAAAGAGACTTAATGATATTGAAAAATTACAAATAAAGGCCTTTAAAGACATGAATTTGTAAATTTTAGAGATTTCTAGGAGGGTTAATCGCTCTAGAAAGGTCATATCCTTCCACTTTTTAAATCCCTTGTCAGCAAACGTAACGTTCTCACTGGTTTCACCAGGTCGCACAATATTGGCACTAAAACCTCGACAAGTGAAAAAAAGTCATCTTGTCTTACCGAGCATTCCAGCATTGGTGATAAACGTGCCAAATTGAAATCTAACTCTTCAATGTACTCACTTCGAAAAGTCCAGGGGAGGCAGCAGAAACTCAGGTGGGCAGGGGAGGCATTGGGCAGCGAATAAATAGGGAAATTTATGAGACGATCCATCTGTTCTCTGAAATCATAAGTTCTTTTGTCTGGGTAATTGGTGGAGGAAGAAATCTATCCGTAAGTACTTTTTAAAAGATAAATTTCTTGGTATCACACAACATGTGTTTTCAGTGCATTTTACAATCTGTGTTAAATGTTGACTTCATACCATTTCCGATCTCTCGACATGAGGGAGCTCAGATTCTGTTAACTCTATCTACTATCATAATTAAAACTGATTTAACAAGTCTATCAAAACCACACCTTGTAATGGTATCAAACTCTTTTTTTTTTTCAAGGATGTGCATTTGTCAAAAGTTAATTTATGTTAAGGATACTGACATCTAATGATATACAATTGTTCATCTGTTTATTTTTTTCAAAAATCTTCAATTGATTGTGACGTCACATTTTTAAAGTTCCACTCCTCCCCAAGTCACACATCATCACAAATGTTTGAATCCTCTAAGTGCAGAACGTCATTAATGGGTGGCCCCCAACAACGTCAAATATCAAAAGAGTCTATTCGTGTCAATTATTTTATCGTGTTTGCAAGGCTTTTAAAGACACAGCTTGTTTTAAGACTCCATTTAAAAAGTTATTCGTGCAAAGGATGGTAAATATATTAATGGAGCTGCAATCATTTTACTTAATTAATTGTGACATTACTACGAAAAATATGTTTGGAATGTGGCGGTGGTTCTGATTGGCTAAAAGGTCTATTGGCTTTATCAGGTGCTTCTCACCCCTAAATCTTGTGACACTCAGTTGTTGTGATCAAGAGATTTACGTAGTATGAACTTGTTTTACATATCTATTTGATTACTTGTTGGCGTAATACTGTTAATTTACTAAGCACAATCCTGCTAAAATAAACTTTTATCGCTTGAGAAGCAGAGTGAATTCAAAGGTAAGCTATGCAGGTGAAAGCTTATCGAACAGTGTACATTTATCAGCAACATTTAAAATTTCAAGAATTTTCAAGAACTCGGATTTAACTGAATTATTTGTAATTCTAGGTAAACTGCAAACTTATGAAGTTCTTTGATGGGAGAAGTAAGCACCATTGAACCAAGTCTTGGAGATGACAAGTAAAAAATAAATTGATTTCATGAGTTGAAGTCATAAAGAATCTGAGTTCTGATGTAATTGGGCTAATACATTGAGTTGTCTAGTCTAAACAATTTTACTAGGGCCCCCTTGCCTAGTGTTTATTTTCCACTTATTATAAGAAAATGAAAGTTTGACTTTAAATATAATTAAAAATTGTTTAATTTGGAATTGAGATCATAAAATAATATTTATATTATAAGATATATGAAGCTTTTGGAATTGAAAGATTGAAAAATTGGAAGAACAGTGAATTAAATTTTTGTTTCAACAAGAAATTTGCCCACAAAAGGCTTTCAAATATACTTATTCAAAGTTACCTTCAATAAACTTATGAGGAATGTTCTTGAAGGAATTGTTGCTATGGTAGCCAAGATTGTTTTATTAAGATAATTTTTCTAGGTGTCACTAATAAAGTGATGGTTTCAGATGAAACCTTACAATAAATGAAAATAAGCAAACTTGTGGAATGGTAAAAGTGTCTGATATACAATAAATGTGAATGTGATTCAAAACTCTAAATTGAGATGAAATATCTTAGTTATTAAACAGCCTATTATCTTTAAGACCACTTAAAAACTTGAAACTTTAAGCAAGTTAAACACATATTAAATGTTATTGAAGTTATTGAAATGTAGGTTAAATTAATTGGTTTAAACTCCTGTGGAACATCACTTAGTTAAAATACTTTTACTATTATATATTAACTATATAGCGGCCTAAGTTCCATTTCCTAAGATCTCTGCAACATCTTTCAGTAAACTAGACCTTTTCAAAATTATTCTTCAGAGGATTATATAAACATTTTACATTTGACAGGAAAAAACTTGTAAAAGATGATTCTGGTTCTTTTGACTTGAGTTCCATAATTCCTGAATTTAAGGCTGGGCAAAGGAGATCTGTAATTCTCTTTGAAAAATTGGTGCAAGTTCAGGAGGTAGTTCATTACATAATATAAATTAAGTTATAATTTAATGTTTTACTATACATTTCAATTTCATAACTTTGCCAGAAATTAAAGGAAAAGGAAGAAGAATGTGAAGTACTGACAAAAGAGCAAATACTGACTGGTGAAGAAATTCAAGATTTCACAGCAAGCCTTTTTGAGGTTAAAGTGATACTGAAATTTTATCTTCTGATTTCAATGCTACATTTTTAACATCAGCACAAGATAAACACTTTTATATGCATGTATGAATAAATTTTTTATATTTGGTTTTTATAAGCAATTTATATAAATGGCAAAAACAATATTTACAATTCACACATTATTACAATAAAGAAATGAAAAATTTGAAAAAAGTAAACAAATCAATATGAATCCTAACTGCTGCATATAAATGTTTAATGTCTTGATGTTGTCTTAATAAATGACAACCATTCCATTCTATTTTTATGAATTGCATTATTTCCCAAACGAAGCTAACAAAGTTAGAAAAATGTCATGAATTAAAAATTTCAAGTGTTTTACTTAATAGATTGTAAATGAGACATATTTTTACTCTGTTCTTTAGCAGAACAATATAAATTCAAAATTAATTAAATTGAATTTATTACATGCAATATGGAAGTGAAGCAAAATGACCACATTTAGCTCTAACGCATCGCGATCGCAATCTCACAAGCGCATATCAATCTCCCAATCGACGAGCACCACTCGTTCTCGATCATTCTGTGTGCTTCTTAATAAACACTCAAATCTAATACTTCCTGTTAAGCATCAGTGCCCCACAGTTCCCTTCAAAATTTGCTTTTGATTTTAAATCATTAAATACAGAGCTAAGTGGAACTAATTTGTAAGTAACTTTATTTTCAGATATGCATTGGTATCAATAGCAACAATTTCTTAATAATAGTTTTATTTTTAAATTCTATTCTCATTTGAGATTCAAATTGGTTTTGTGAACTTATTCAGTTCTGTTAAACCAAAATTCATAATCAAAATAAGATATGTTCTCAAGTTATTGAGAAATATTAGCAACATAAATGCCTTGCTTTTGAATTCAGTCCTTCATACATATTATAGGAAGCCAATAAAGTAATTGAGGAAGCTCACCAGAAAAAAGTTGCAGCCGAGAAACAATTAGCAGAAGCAATATCAAAAGTAATATGTACATTGGTTTTTTTTCTTTTGGATAAGGTTGAGGTAAATTAAGATTGATGTATTCAGATTGAAATTCTTCAAGCTGAAGTGATAGCCTTAAAGAAGATGGTGACCTCCAGTTTAAATGCCGATTCTAAAGAAAAATTAAATTCTCCAATTTCCAATTTTATCAAAGGACACAAGAGATCAACAAGCCACCATAACTTTGTCAAGCCTGTCCAGGAATTTGAAAACATTTCTAAGAACATAGAAGTAATTAAGTCATACATACATTTTATTTCATTATTAATTAAACCAATACTTTAATAGGTAGTAGACCAGCAAAGATTTGAATTATTCAAACAATGGAGAACATCTCCAAAGTTGGATGAAGATCAAGAATTCATTAAAGACTTGATTGATAATGATATCCACATATGTCTCAAATTTTCAAATAAGGATGTAAGACTTGTATACCATTTGAATAAAGTGATGCTTATTTCAACTGATTAATTTTTAAGTTAGCCCTAAGAGTACAAAAAGGAATTTTTAGCAATGCCTTAGCAATCAATCCTCTCAACAAACTTTCTTCTAAAAGGTCTTTTCTTATATGATATACAAAATGTATATATATGCAGTAAAGCATAAAGATCTGCTTAATTTTAGGTCTTGTCATCTCCTAAAAATGGAAATTTATTGTGAGTTTGTTTTAATCTTTGAAGTGGACTCAGAATCTTACATTGTATGCAAGCCTGCAAGAGACAGGGTAAACACAAATTGTAATTATTGCTAATGCTTTTATTCCATTTTATTTGTGCCCTTTGTTCCACCCTGAAATTGTAATCAGCCTTGATCCCACAGATCATAGCAGCATGTGACTTGGTCTCTTATTTGAGATATATATCACACGGCCTAGTAAAATCTAATGGTATGAATTGGTAAGTATAAATCAAAATGAAAAATAATAAAGCACCATTGATTACAGATTCAGATACTTTTAAAGAAATTCTGCAGCATCTCAAAAGAATGTGCCTTGCCAGACTCGGTGTGGATTGAACATCCACCCATTTGTGTTCAATGTCTGCAATAAGTGTCCTTGGTAACTAATTTACTGCTTTGTAAATCTTTCGGTGTGGAAAAATGAAAATTGTTATTCAAAAGTTTTGATTGACTTGAAATTGAAGGTTTTTCTCAGCTTCAACAGAGTGGTTCAAAAAATATGTTAGAAGCAATTTGGAGTGCTTTTATTTTAAAGTATGAGTTACTGAATTTTTAAACAGCTTATTTCTGGTCATTAGTGTCAGGTTCTTGCCTTATTAATATCGGATTCATGTCTTAAACTAAACGAGATAGATCGAAGCCCTTGAAATTATCGAAATAAGAGTGTATTATAAGCAAGAAAAGCACCACTGTTTACTAATAAGAAAAGAAAAAGCAAAACGCAGCAATAAAACTCAATAATCGGCGCGCAACACACGCCAAACTCACTACAATACACTATCGTCTGCCTTCCTCGTACGCTCGTTCGCCACACTCTCACCGCGCTGTCTAACGCTCTCTCACGCCTGCTTATATAAACTCTCCGGCCATACTCATTAAACATGAGGTTTGCGAGGTTGTTGCTTGTGTTCGGCTGTTGTTGGGTTGGATGATTCATTTCAGGTTTATTGTTGTTGTTGATGTTGTTGTTGTAGTTTTCCGTCTCAATATTCCGTCATCCTCTATGTTCTCAAAATCTTAGAAAACTCCAAGATGGCCGAGTTGTAAACTTTATGATCGGGCGCCTGACGCCAGATTTGAATTGAAATCTTAAAGGCGAACCTCATGATGTAGTTGCATTGAAAGTCAATCAAGGCAGTTGTTCTCGTTGCTTTCAAAACAAAATAAAGTCACGACGGTGAAGTTGGCAATACGCTGGCAAGAAATTTGACCGTTAATAACTTCGGAACGGATTGAGATAGAGTCGAAATTTTTTTTTATCTGAAAGATATTGACAAGCTAAATATAGTGTTTGTANTTATTATTATTATTATTATTATTATTATTATTATTATTATTATTATTATTATTATTATTATTATTATTATTATCATTATCATTATCATTATCATTACCATTATCATTATCATTATTATTAAATTATTATTATTATTTGGCAAAGCTGGAAGCTCTTTCCTAAACACCTTGCAGAATGGGAGAGAATCAACCGAATCGACCTAAGCAATTCTTTTCATACTTGATTCAATTCCTCATTGCCTTTTCAAAAGTACATGCATGTAAGTGTAAGTAAAAAAAAAATCTCGAAACAGTCAGAAAATTCATCCGATGCTCCCGCGGTGAATATTCGTGCAAACCGCTGAAATAGAAGATTTGGGTGTCTGTGTGAGGAGAGTCTGTATTTACTTAAATTCGAGTAGCCAGCTGAAGCTTGAAATGAGCTTAGGTGGCACATTAATCGATACATGCCAAATCAAAAGCCAAATTGAAATCTAATTCACTATATTTCGAAAAGTCATGGGGCAACAGTTGCTTCCGGTCTCCCCTGACATCATCAAGAAGAGAAAGAAACGAGGCATGAAATGATGGAATTTCAGCTAAATATTTTCATTCGTTACTGAATTTGCATGTTCGCGTTGGAAATAGTTTTAAGGACTTAAACAAAAAATATTACATTGAAAGTTCCGTCACTAAAAACGTATTATCCTCCCCTGCCAACCGTGGCACTTGAACCCGGCCTCAGCCAAAATTTGTTCCCCGGTTGATCACTACTTTAACATCACATGATGTAACCGAAATATTTTGAAATCTAGCATAAACAAAAATTTAAATTTAATTTTTCGTTTAAATTTAAATAAGAAAATTGAATTTTATTAAATTTTATAAATATTAGAAGCTATCCTTATTTGCATTACTCGGAACCACTTCAGACATAATTTGATTTAAGTCTGACAGGTACACTGTCAATTAGAAACACAATTGTACTGTAAAATTGTTCTTCAAAAATGTCCGAACGGACAAAAAGAAATGTCCAATGGTTTGACCGTCTGTACCTATATGTCTGTACCTTAAATAAAATCAAGTACATTGATTATGTCAACAAGTTTAAGGTAGTTTTGGACCGCCTTCCTTCCTCTTGTCAACAACCGCTAAACTTCCAAAGACCCCAATAAAATTATGTAAAAACAATTAACCACCAAAATTCTTTTTTGTTTTACAATATTTAAATTGTATATTTTAACACTTTGAATTTGTGACTATTTTATTTTTAAAATAAATAAAATTAATTTAAAATAAATAAAACTGTTAAACTGAATATTATCGTCAATTTTTTAAATGTCAGCTTCTGTCATCTTCCAACGATCTTCCAATTACTAAATATTGCAATTCTGTCGTCGTCGTCGGCGGGTAACATCTTCATAATGCTTTTCCGAGATACATGAAAAATTAGTAAAGAAACCGGCATAACATAAAATACAATAAATTTTATCATTGCAAATAAACAATAAACAGATAACTGAACTGGTGCGAGAAATTATGATTTTATGAAATTATGATTTTTGCTTTTTATTTTTCAGGAATGAAAGCCTCATCATCACAAAATTGCCCTCGACAAGAAATTTGGGTGTAATTTCAGTAATGGCCGAGGAGTCGTGTGACTGATGTTTATAAACACACGCAGCCATCTAACAATACTCTAACGACCAATTTAGTCGATAAAAACATAGGAATTTGAGGCCGTTGCAAATCAACGTAATAACTCCGAAATAGTCTTTTAGCTTCATTAGATTGACAAATAAATGGCCATAATTTTATTTATTACCCCATGATTTGGTTCTCTTATAAAATCCACGTCAAGCCACACTACAGCCTCCATTTCGATTCTCACCACATTGGGATTGAGTCAAATTGAGAATGAAATGAACTATAAAAATGAGGTTGGTGTTTTATTTCATTCTGTGATGAAACTAAAATTAAAGAAACTGACTTCTTGCACAAATAATTGATTAGTGTAAACAAATTTAACATTCCTAAAATTTGTCTTAAATTTTAGTTGTTTACTTTATCTGAATAAATATTTCGTTATTAAATAATATTTTTAAAAATTGTTTGGATATGTAGAAAGAGAATATGAGACTGGACATAGAAATTCAAATTTTGAGGGCCAATAACTTAACGCTGCTTGAAACGTTTTCAAACAAATAATTCAAGTTTAAATATGATTTATTTTACCAAAAAAGAAAAATGAACAATTTGTGCAACGCCTTATTAGGCATGGAGATGGACAATTAATTGATCGAAATTCATGTATTTTGAGATTAATAATGAGTTTAATAACGGAGTTTTTGAAAGTAAATCCGCTCCAAAACTTTCCAGATTCTGAGATGTCGAAGGAAGTTTCAAATGGAGTACTCGCAACGTCTTGTCGGAACCGCGCAAACCATAATTACTGCGTGTGTCATTAAACCTGGTCGCATTTCAGCCATTCTTTTCCAGCTCCTCGCGAGGAAAATTTCGATGACAGAAAATTGCAGAAGATTACAAAGAAATTGCTGTCAGTGGCGTCATTCAAAAATCTTGCGGTTGAGGCTATTATTTGACTGCAATTTTAAAATCAATTCTTCACTGATTCACTGTGCATTCGTCAATTTCTTTATTTTGGTTTAGCAACAGATTCCTGACCAATATTTTAAATTCAATCAGCAAGTAGTCTTTTCGAAATATTATATTTTCGGGAATTAAAGTTCTGTAAACATTCTTTTCAGATGTTTACATTCGAAAGTGCGTGCGTCTCCAGAAGGAGATTTGCACTGCTGTGCTAAACTCCCCTTTGTCAGACGATAATGAGGTGCCGACAAATGCATGCTCTCTAAAGTATCAATTGTTTCCGCGGCCTTCAAAGAAATAAAAAGAACTGCTTTTCTTTTTACTGTTTCTTCTACAGAAACTGAGCGTGAGATGCTGACTCCAACTTTCGCATAATCGTTCGAAATTTAGTCCGTGATTTAAAATATAAATTATTACTATCAACCATTCAAAAGGTTCATCGAATGTGGAATGTTCAATAAATTTCCATAATTTTTTTTATAAATTGATAAATTTTCAAGAGAAAAATAAATTGAAAACTTATTGCTTCAATCTCGTGTTTATAGCGGACACAAAAACATGTTCAGTCCCGATGAAGAAAGAAGAAAACAGAAGCATCATCAGACCAGGAGTGTGGCATGGTTTTGGAGTTGAGCAGCACCGTACCACGAGGAAGAGTTAGGGGACATGTTGTGATGTTGATGTGGGACGTAAATGTTATGAGGAGAGTTGTACAAACAGTGAGGTTCCTGAAGATCAGAGAGTCTGTTGTAATTGTAGACCTCTCTGCCACCAGAGATAACTTGCGACCAACCGGTGGTGGACGCGTCGTGAGGTTGGAGGTTTTTGTAATACAAGAGGCCTTCGCAGTGACCTGGGTAGTTCTTTATGACTGGTTGATAGAGTTTCTGAGGGTACTTGTTCTGATCCTCGTAAGACCTCTCTGGACTGTCCAAGGTGGGAGTGGTCGAGGGTTTGAGGGGGTCAGTAGTCTCACCACCATCCTCCTTTGTCGATTCGTGGTCCGCCCACGAATCTTTTTTTTCTATTTTCTCTGCCGTGCTGCACTGTTGCTTGATCAACTTTTTAACTTTACTCCTTCGATTCTGGAACCATATTTTTACCTGAGCAACAAGTAAACTAAAACTTATAGAAATTAATTTAAGCAAAAATTGAATCCTAACATTAAGAGAAAGCATGAATAATTAAATTGAAAATTAAGGATTGAAAACAAAAATAAAAAAAAGTTTCCAACCTGAGTCTGAGTGAGGCCCAACGAAGCAGCCAACTCCGCCCTCTCAGGAAGAGCTAAATATTGGGTTCTCTGGAATCTTCTGTTGAGTTGCTGCAACTGGAGACTCGAGTAAATGGTCCTTGGTTTCCTCATTTTCTTCTTCCCAGTCACCATGATGTGCTCATCACTTCTTTGGTTGTGGTGCTGAGGAGGCAGATGTTTGCCCTGTTCATAAGGATCTTCAAAGGACAACCAATAATTTCTTTAAATAGATAAAAGAAGTTACTTTCTAAAGAGATAAAAAATAAACTATTTTTAAAAACAATGGAATGGAAGTCACTAACTTCTGTCTCTGGCCAGATTGACCATCTGAGCAGACATGCAAGGATTGTAGCTGGTCTGATAGTGCGGCCGTGAAGCATATTCGTGGGACGTTAGAGCCTGGTGGCACATTGAATCGAAGTGTGGATTGTTGCGGTGGTAATGCCTGTAAACGTGTGTTCTTTCGAGGAAGGGACTTGGTGGAGTCCTCTGTTCTTCCTGGTACTCCAAGTACGAAGACTTGCGGATGTCGCTTCCACCCGACTGGTCTGTCTGACGCATCATTTCGAACTGAGAAATGACTTATTCGTTATAATTAGCCTCGCTATTACTTATTTCTCAATTTTGTGGTTAGTAGGCAGTTAGCCGGATCACCCAAGACTGTAACTTGTTATCAAGGAAAATTACAGCAGGGAAATTAGTAGCTGAACCGAGAAGGAAAAATGGCGAGGTTTGTGTTACTCGTGTGCCTTCTTTCATTTCATTGGTCCTCATAACTCCGCCCACTTATCGGCATCACAGCATTCTCTCCTGGAAGTGATGCTCATCTTTTCCGCGCAACCAATGAGCTTTCATGCTTTCTTGAACATTCGTCTGCGTTTCGTTCATTTTGCGTTCAAACCTTCCGAAAACCTCTTCGATGAATTTGAGCTTCAACATTCCACTCGTTTCTCCACAAACTTTCATTCATTTTATTTCCAGCGAGCTTTTCAGTTCACCCTCAAATCACGTGACAATTGGCAGCGGGATCAACTCCAGCACCATCAAGGTCAAAAGTCAGGACCCCGCTTTGTGACAGTTTTAATTGGACGTTCATCTTTGGAGTTTAAAATTTGTGTCGCCCGAGCTTGGTTTTGACATGGAATGTCCTCTTATGCATCGTCAATGACATTAAAAGTCGTCTCACACGTCCTTAAGATGACCTCGTAATCCCTGCCACCTCCGAGATAAATCAGAGACACAAGAACCATTGTTTGTACTATTTTTTATAACGCGCTTTTGTTATGTTTATGCTATTAATGTTTTTTATTATTTTCTATTAAACTCACTCATCAACAAATATGAATAAGCCATGTAAACTTATTTAAATAAAACCCAAGTTAATCACTTGAAATTCTTAACATTTCAAATTACTTGCAACGCTGGAACTTGAATAAAAGATTTCCGACTGTGTTTTTTAAATGGAAATTGGAATGGAGTCGAGTACCTTAAATTAATGAAGAACGAGGGCTATCATTGTTGAGCTGCGAGTTACTTCCATTCGAATCAGTCATGAATGGACTTTGAATGTGATGTGATCGTTGATGCGTGAAAATCATGTTTAAATGAAACACACCAGAAATGCTGAGGTGAACGTTTGAAATGAAAATGTCGATCGCCTTCAGAATTTGCTTCGTTTTGTTGCTTCTTGAACCATGCAAAGGTAAACTAATTGGTTTAAAACATTGAATAAATTAATAATTACTTTAGAATAATCGCATTATAATTATTAAATATTAAACAAATATTTATTTTCACACCACGCTTTTAGCTTTTTAATTATCAATTCTAAGTTCTAAGTTCAATAATTGTCGTTGTTGGAGGCTATCCAAAACGGGGAAAGCCAATGTCGGAGAACCAAAACAGCGAAAGCTGCATTTTTTCTCAACTAATAAAGGTTTTATAAGCAAAATCGGTAGATTATTGGTTGTTGTTAAAGTTGTAGTTGCTGTTTGTAGGGGTTTCCATTGTAAGAATTCTGAGAGTAACAGTTTTTATTTTTGATTAAAGGACTTCGCCGCTAATTTGTTTTTCTTAAAAAAGAAGACTCGCACAATACCTAACCATACTCAGAATCATTAACTTGTCTCTATGTTAGGCTGTGTTTGGACGACGCCCTGCAAATCAGAATTGATAAACATCGTGACGTACTTAAAAATCGTGACAGAAAATGTCAGCAACATAATTCCAAAATATCTTCACGGAAAAGTTGTAAAACTTGTTGAACTTGAGAAATTAAACTACTTTTTCAATGATTATTGAGAAGTTTCTCACATGTTTCCAATGAAACTTTCAAAATTTACCCAGTTTGCCATTAATTCCACGAAATAAATTGTCTCCACATTGAATGACTTCAAGTATGACATTTATATCGACATGTTTAACATATACATTGATACTTATTTGAAATGTGTGAAGGTGCACGAATAATGCGCAGACTGACGTGGACCATTTCGTTTAAACGTGAGTAATTCCTTGGTTAGTCGTGACTTGAAATTCATCTTTGAATGATGTTCTTGAGAATTTAAGTGAAGTTCCATGACTTCCCGCTGGTGACCGAAAAATTTAAAATAATTATTCACTCTATTTTTATCAAATAATCTTCTTGTCACATCATTTTGAAATCTTTCAAGTAAATTGTTTTAAATTTATTTATTAAAAGTCAAGTCATAGCTTAGAAAAAACTTTAAATAGATTTCTTATGTTAAACTGTTAAAGTGATTTTATTAATTTCTAAAATGGAATCAAACCTAATTTTTGTCGATAAATATGATAAAGCGATAATTGGATTGTAGTGGAATTTTATTTTATTGAAATAACAGTCGCAGGTCATCACATGTTTGCGAAAAAATGTTTAAACAAGTTTTGTTAAAATAAGCTCGCCATTTAGAGGAGATTGTTTTTTCAACTTATACTCTTGCACTGTTTTAAGTACGAAAAAACTTTGTCACTAAATCTATATTTGTAGCTTTTAATAACCGACTGATCAGTTTCGGCCTCTAAGGCCATCGTCAGGGTAGTATGAAAATGCGAAAATTTAAAGTGACAGTTACACGAATATTTAAAAGTGAAATTAAAAATTTATTTACAAATGTCAAATGTTTTATTAAAGAAATAAAACTAAAATATCATAACATAAAAGATAAAATGTTGATGAGCAATTCTAAAATGAACAAAGGTAACAGTTGCAGTTACAATCTTTCACCGTTTTTTTCTGACGGTGTCATTCAGGTGAGCAAACGAAGTAACGCCTTGAGTGGCATCAAAATTAACTCCAGGAACAAATCCATCAACTATGACATCTGAGACTCCTCCAGTTTTCCAACTACTTCACAAGTTTTGTTTGTCAATGCACTGTCTTTGTTGGAGGTGCCTTTAATATCACCATTACGAAAAGCTTTGACAGAAGCATTATTCTTTAGAGACTGTACAGCCACTGAATCAGGAATTTCAGGATGACCATCAACAGTTGTGGATATAAATTTACTGGTGCCAATATTCATATTGACTTTGATGGGAAAGCTAGCACAATTAAACAAGGATAAGGTGCCATCGGTGAAATCTTTCTGCATATTAATGCGAGGCTTTTCTCGAGAGATGAAAAAGGCTTCATACAGTTTAAGCCTTGAAGGACAACGTTCAGTGCGCAATAATTTCGTTGTTATCATCAAGAAGTCCTCTATTAATATAAGTCTGATGAGTCCTCAAATGTTCTTAATACTGCCACCTTGGACATGAATCGTCAACCTTCTTGCCAGCGTTGTTCTTGTGTGTTCAAGGTAGCAGTGGGGTGTAACATGATTGTATGGGCACGTAAATTTATAAACAACATTGCTTTGCTTAACCTTGTTGGTCACAATTGGCTGGACTATTTTTCATGATAAGGTTATGAGTAGTCGGTTTGTTGTAATATAAAATTTCAAATTAGAATTTCTTTCTATAGGCTTCACTTTATCACGAATTATTTTCCTAATGATATTTTCTTCTACTTTATAATTTGCATGCATCTGACTTTTATAAAACAACTTGATATCATGAGAAGAATCTTTCTTTTGAGAACCATCTTTTTGAGAAAATCTAAAGTTCAAATATTTATTGAGGCTAGAGTCAAACATAGTATTAATCATTAATAGTTGTCGAGTTCTTTGAATTTCTAGGTGAAAGTCATCCCAGTTGCTTGAAATTGTATGTGCTCTGGACAGGTAATTATTGATAACACTGCGTTTATATCTATCAGGACACTCGCTATTAGATGACGCTTGAAGAACTCGAGTGTTGGTTGAGAGCGAATGTTAGGGGCAGGTAGTTCCAGATGGCAGGCGAGGCATAGGAGAATCCTCGATTGACGATGGATGATCTATGGACTGGTCGATGTAGATGAATTGTGGAGGATGAACGAAGGTGGTCAGGGATTTGGTTGTGGTGAATGAGGTGGTTGAGATAGGGTTGGTTGGACTAGAGTGCGATAGGTAATTGAGGAGATTTTAAAGATGATGCGAAAGTGTATAGGTAACCAGTGCAGTTGCATCAGGAATTCAGAGCTGGTAAGGCTGGGATCGAGGAGGACGAGTTTGGCTAGGTTATTTTGGGTGCGTTGAAGGGAATGGATAAGAAATGCAGAAATGCCACAGAGAAGAGAGTGGCAGTAGTCCAGACGAGAGAGGACTAGCTCAGGGACGTCATTTCAACTTTTTCCATGGGGGCAAACCCTCTCTCAACTCTTCCCGTTAAGATGACCCTTTTTTTGCTTCTCATTACCGACTCCGTTACGCATATTAAAATCATTAATTAAAATCATAAATTAATTGATTAAAAAAATACTTGTTTGTGAAAACAAGTATTTTAATCGTTTTATTAACAATATTTACATCTTCACATGAATAGATTTTTGATAAAATAAAGGATAACGATTTAGTTTTAAGCGACCAAAATCATTAATAACTGATCAGTCGCTGATCACCGCATCTGTTTCTGAAAATATGTCCTCAGGGCCGGATTAAGGGGGGGGGGGGGGGGGGGGCCCCCCCACAAAAAAAGCTTTCGAAAAAAAGGGCAAAAAAAACAAAAACAAAAGGAGAAAGGGGTAGTTTTCC
>MPNW01000314.1:0-53352 GCA_011800805.1 Hirudo medicinalis
GATGAATGATGACTTGGACGACGACGATGATGATGATGATATGATGATGATGATGATGATGATGATGATGACGATGATGATGATGATGATGATGATGATGATGATGATGACGACGACGACGATGATGATGATGATGATGATGAGGATGATGATGATGATGATGATATTATTATCATAATAATAGTATTAATAACAATAACAATAAAAGTAATAATAATAATAATATAAAATCCTATTTAATAATTTTTCCTGCACTCAAAATGGCAGGCTCCTGCAGACGATAGAATCGCACTGGAAAGAAGCACTTCCGGATGGATTTGTTCCTTTTCTTCCAAATGTTCTTGAAAATTAAACAGTAAAAATATGTATTACCACCGGGGTTGGCACTGGGGCATTTATTGGCATGCGATGACGATGTGGGGTTGAAGCTACCAAGGATGATAATAATATATTATTTATAATAATAATAATATTAATAATATAATATTTCGTTTCTCCGGATGCTCGCGATTATGGCGCTATATTAACAATTTATATCTCAGTTCCTCTCAGCTTTTAAGCGTTGTATGTTGGCTAAAATCTTTGACCGCATAGTAATGTAATTATCATAATTATAATAACAATAATATAACTACTACATAATAACATAATAATATAATTACAATAAATTAATAATAATGATAATTTTTATTATTATCATCATTATTAACATTATTATATTGAATGGAAAACGCATTGAACCCACTCGGTCCTTCAAACTCTGGTTCCATCCATCTCCAGCAATTACATGCACCGCGTGTCACGCTCGACATTTCCTGCTATCCATCAGGATCGTGTTGATGCGGCAATGGAAAGCTGCTATCGATGGCTCGAGTGTTGATGGTCAAACGCATAGAGGGAGGGTAGTGGTCTTTCGGTCGCATTCCTGTCCGGAGTGGCTTAGACGACTTCAATCCCTTCTCCGGAGATGATTATTATGCAGAAGATTCTCAAACGTACTCCAGAAAGTCTGCCTCAATCCCCCCCCACTCACCCTAGTTCTCCCCCTGCCCCCCCCCCAATCCTCTTGAGTAATCCACGAACTGTTAAAAAAACTGAGGCTAGAATTTCATCAGAGCTTAATTAATCCTCCACTCCACTTTCCAAGCGATCATCACGTGGCTCTGAATGATGTCTTGAACATGCCCGATCCGCTTCGTGGAGCACCGCTGCGGAGTCGATTCCAAGCGGAGTTATTCTTTCCAGAAAAAAAAAAACACACTCCAAACAGCATGCTTCGCTAACTTTGGTATTGCGTCGTTAGCTAAGAACGCTTAAGCTCAAGCACGCTGGAATGAACCTTGATGGTCAGAGGTCGCGATCGAATCCCCCTTCGGGACCCTCGTGGACGGGGCCATGTCATTCTAAATCCTAGGTCGGGATCCGGTTGGATTTCTGTTGCACGGCATGCCCCGTTCAAGATGGCCATCCATCTTAGAGGTCAGTTTTCATCTCAGAAACTCTTTCGGCTGCTGCGGCAATTGAGACTCGCTCCTGGAGAACCCGGGGTTGACCTCATCGTGTGGAGAAAGTTTCCTGTCGTGGAGCAGGTTGATTTCTTGCGCCGAATGATTTGACGACCTACAGTGTGCGCTCGACTGATGGGTAACTCTTCTTTAAAGGAGTCGGAGTGATTCGGACAATTATTTTGTCTGATGTTACGTAAGATTTCAAGCAGATTTCAATTAAGTTTTAATTTGCTTAATTTAAATTAATTGTTGATAAAATTTCAACCAGATGATAATGTTGATCATGATAATAATAATAATTAATATATAATATATTATTATATAATATTATATAATATATAATATATTAATATATTATTATAATATTAATATATTAATATATTATTATAATATTAATATATTAATATATTATTTAATATATTATTATAATATTAATATATTAATATATTATTATAATATATTAATATATTATTATAATATTAATATATTAATATATTATTTAATATATTATTATAATATTAATATATTAATATATTATTTAATATATTATTATAATATTAATATATTAATATAATTATTATATAATATATTATTATATAATAATTATTATATAATAATTAATTAATAATATTAATTATATAATATATAACACATAATAATAATAATAATAATAATAAGTATTATTATTAATAATAATAAATATATATATATAATAATATTAATAATTATTAATAATTATTATTATCATCATCATCGTCATCATGATTGTTATTATTATTATTATTCTTTTTGCTTTTCTCATTACTTTTTAATTGGTTGGTTATTTGTTTAAATGTTGAATTAGTGAAACACTCATTTAATCACCGTAGAAATATTAATTAGCGAATCAGCTATTGATTAAATTTATTTCATTCATGACTCAATTTTGGTCAACGGTAACTAGATATGGATGCAATTGAGATTACAAATGCGTGGTTGGCCAATTTTTTTCGGGCCCACAAACAAAGCCACGACGGGGTCCACTTAGATCCCTCGGAGCTCAAAAACTGAGCCCCAATCAATCAGTGGTTATCGTGGGCCATGACAAAATATGCGCAATTAAGTTGCAAATGAAATATAACCTAGGCTATTTCTGAAATTTTCGTCGATATTTGTCTGGTCGTGATGAAAAATAATTTATCATTTATTGCTGTTGTCGTTAATGTCGTGCTGTAACTAATTATCGTTATCGTTATTACAGTTGTTGAAATTGATACCGAGACGGATTTATAATATCTTGTTGTTGTTGTTGTTGTTGTTGCTGCTGTTGTTGCTGTTGTTGCTGTTGTTGATCATGATGTGGTTCTCGAGTGGAATGTAAATTTCCTCCTCCGTACAAATATTACAGCAGTTTCAATTACAAACACGTGGGAGCCTCAACTGAGTCGGTGCCCCACTCCCAGCACTCTCCCCATCCAGCCGCCGATCAGAGACCCAGGGAGGTCAAGAAACAGCGGAGGCACAGATTGTCTTCCACCTCGTCCTGGGTTTCCAGTCAACTCCAGACGACTCCGGAAGAGGGCTCGAACACGAACGGGAAGGAGAGGGTCGTCATCAATGTCAGCGGCTTGCGCTTCGAGACCCATCTCAAAACGCTGGATCAGTTTCCTGAGACGCTACTCGGCAATCCGGAAAGGCGCAACGAGCACTTCGACCCTGTCAGGAATGAATTCTTCTTCGATCGGAACCGACCGAGTTTCGACGCGATCCTGTATTACTACCAGAGCGGAGGCAGACTGAGGAGGCCGGTGAACGTTCCTCTCGACATTTTCATGGACGAAATAAAATTTTATGAACTCAGCGATGATACTATAGAGCGATACAAGGAGGAAGAAGGATTCGTCAAAGAGGAAGAGAAGCCAATGCCGACGAACCACATGCAGAAAAAAGTCTGGCTCCTGTTCGAGTACCCGGAGAGCTCTCTGGCTGCCAGAATCATCGCCATCTTCTCCGTCGTCATCATTCTCCTCTCCATAGTGACCTTCTGTCTGGAAACACTCCCAGAGTTCAAGCAGCATCGCAACACCAACGGATCGTCGCTATTTTCCAATTTATCTTCAACATCTGATTTTGTTTGGGATGAAGTAGAACTCCAAACTTTCACCGAGCCCTTCTTCATCATAGAGACAGCTTGTATAATTTGGTTCAGTTTCGAGATTACCGTTCGGTTCTTCGCCTCACCTAATCGTTTGTTTTTCTTCAAAAACATGATGAACTTGATCGACCTGATAGCCATCATACCGTACTTCATCACCCTCGCCACGATGCTGGTCAGTGAACACAAGTCCAACAATCAGGCAATGTCTTTGGCCATACTCAGAGTCATCCGTCTGGTTCGAGTCTTTCGCATCTTCAAGCTATCTCGACACTCAAAGGGTCTTCAAATCCTTGGACAGACCATAAGGGCCAGCATGAGGGAGCTCGGCCTCTTGATATTCTTTCTACTTATCTGTGTTATTCTTTTCTCCAGCGCCGTCTTCTTCGCCGAGGCGGACACGGAAAATTCTCAGTTCAATAGCATTCCGGATGCCTTTTGGTGGGCCGTAGTAACCATGACAACGGTCGGGTACGGGGACATGAGACCGACCAGCGCTTGGGGCAAACTGGTCGGATCGCTCTGCGCCATCGCCGGGGTCCTGACTATTGCCCTCCCGGTGCCTGTGATAGTGTCCAACTTCAACTACTTCTATCATCGAGAAACCGACAACGAAGATAATCAAACATACGCCCATGTCCAGAGTTGTCCAAACTTTTCATCAATACCTCTGCCTAGGTCTTCTTTGTCCGGAAGCATCGACAGTGTCGAGGAGGACAAACATCGACGCTCTCAGACAAACGAGTCAAAGTCATCAGACCGAGACAGCGTGGACACAGAGGAGCGAGTCTTGTTGGGCGTAAGACACGAAACGCCAACGTCTGCCGATTACCACGATAGCGTTCAATCCGCCCCCGTGACCACAACAAGCTCCAGGCCGCCTCTTCTGCTCGTGAGTCTCCATCACGCGGCAACCGACGTGGGCCACCTGGGAAGATCATTTGAGAGGAGCAATCCAGTTCCACTGCTGAAACTCCCAAGTCCAACGACGTCTCGGCATGTCAAGAGACACCACCAGTCATCTACCATGCACAGTCCAGACAACAAAAACAACTCGAATTCCACCAAAGTCTCGCAGATGTCCCCCAAAAAGCAGCGCTATTCGGTGCCTGCCCTGAAAACTCCTGACCTGCTAGACTCCCATCGACCCGCAGGAGCCGCCTTGTTCGTTCAGCGAGGAAAGAACTCGAGGACGAAGATCAGACGGATGCGTCCATTCACCCGACCGTCGAAAAATATCGACCCACCTCCGACGGTCACGTCCTCATCGATCTTACAGAGGCTCTTGGACCAGACGAGAACCTCTCCGATGCGCCCCAAGAATGTCCTCCTGGTGCCGCTCCGCCTTCAACGTCGGCGGGCAGCTCGTCGGCAGATCAACTCGATAACTTCGCTAAACCCCTTCAAAGTCAAGCTCAGCCGGATGCCCTCACTCCTCACCCTTGGAGATCAAAATGGTTCAAGCCTTCCAAATCCATCGAGATCTCCAATCCGTTTACATTTTCCAGTCAATCGAGGGAAACCATGGGCTGCTTGTCACATTCTTCTGCGGCCATCACGTCATTCCCTTCTCTAACTTCAGAATATCTTCCAGCGACCACCAACGGCGTATTGGTGTCGCAGCCTTCTTCCGAACCAACGTCTCATCTCTCCATCCATCCATCATTCAATCCTTTCCATCCATCACCAGAAAGTCTTTTCAAGTCTTCTGAAGCTTTATGCTCAACGCAGCTCGGATTGGGCATCAAGCCAAGCTTTACATGACGTCATCAGTCTACCGTCCAATCGGTAAATCACATTTTTGAATAATCGACAGTTTACAATTTAGACTATTCTCCCCTCTGTTGCTGCTTCCCTCACTGGCTGCACTGCCAACATAATGCGAGCAATAAACGTTTATAAGTAATCCTGAAAAATTGATAACTCCTCATTTAAAAATAAAGCCGCTTTGTAATTTCTCATTGACGTCAGTGTCATCAGTGAAGTATGGAGATTTTATTTCCATCTCCGAGCGATGATTCTAGAAATAGTTACTTTATCTAAACTGGAAATTTATTACTCTCTCGGTACGCTCCAGCAAGTTACTGAAACCTAACCCGGCGAAACGGTCACAAAATTCTAAGAATTTCACCTTGAAACTTATAGGTTCGGAGAAGATTTTTTTTTTTGTTTCTTTGGCCAGCGTGAGTCTCGTATGGCATGCCACGCCAGGCACCTGGTGATGAATTGCTGTGGCTGCTGACTGCAATCTCCACCGTTATCTCAGTCGCGAGATAGCATTTAACCTGCGCTTGACCAAAATGTTGTTGCAATAGGATTGCGCGCGCTGTTTTACGTTTTACGATTGAAACAAATGCAGTGATAAAGAGACAGACGATTGCGTATCTGGTTTTTGTTCCCGATTTTGTTATTTTTGACAGCTCAACACGTCGAAAGGGTGATTTAACAGCGTCGGATTTGCAATCTTTGTTTTGATTTGTTTGCTGCGAGAACCATTCGCTTTCAATTCTAGATTCGACTATTCTGAGTTGCAGTCTCGCTGAAAAGCGAGCAATAGCGATTTCAAAATGAGCTTAAAGACTTGGCAATCAACCCGCTTCATCACAGACATGGAGCAGTTGGAAATGCAAAATTAATTTTTTTCTTTTGTAGAAAGTATATGTGGTTTATTGCCATGCCGATGTTTTCATACCTGGCAGTCGGCCGTGTAAATGCTTGTAATCTTGCAAATTACCATTTCTGTTGAGTGCCTGGCGAATTGCTGTTTTATCTGAAGAAAGTAATTTTTTGACTCAACGTTTGAACGCCTGTGTTACCTAAAATCATCTATAACGATGGTTCTATCATCGCCATCGACTTGAACTCATGTGATTTTGTACAATCGTCATCTGCGTTGTCCACATCTGTCCGAATACTTTTTTTTCTCTTCATTTCAATAAATTTACGAAATATTTATCCGGTTTGTCTTGAATGCATCGAAGCACAATCACTCATTTTATCTGGCTCGCTGAACACACGAAGCTGTTGTGAAGCATTGGAACATAATGAACAACAAGAATGCCAGAAATTCCCCGGCATCTAGTGAGCGATCATTGGCAAAACCTGTTACAATTTCGCGGAAAATTCTCTTCCAGAGAACAACTCGCATTTCGGCTAATTACTCCGACTTCAGCACACAACAAAGCGTAGAGGTGCACCACCTCTTGGGAAGAACACCAAAAGCGGAGGCATTAAATTATCGAGAGTGGAAATGCAATTGGAAACTTAGAACTATGTAGGCTCTTACTTTCTCTCCAGTTTGCACGAGCAACGTAGCTCGGGAAACTCTTAAACCACCATCGACAACCAAGTACGACGCATCCAATTCCAGGAAACAAATAGGATTAAGATACTGGGGGCATCAAAAACAACAGCATTAAGCCCCTTCTCATCCTCATCTGGATTAATATCGTCCTTTGCTACTGGATTTATCAATTCCAAACATCACAAGATCCACAACGCGTCGACAACATGCCACAAAGACAAAGTGCTCCCTCACTGCTGACGCAATCCGACAGATAATGAAACCGGACCGGTATTAAGACCACCTCACTCAACGTAAACAACAAACGGCAGATTCAGCATCTCTAAAGCGACCTCAGAGAACCCCTGGAGGTCATAAGTTAACCTCATCCAACTCACAAGCGATTCTCACGGGCACAACAGAAAGTCTTGCCGAACATCCCGATCTCAAGATATCAGCTAAGTTTTTCCAGCGCCACGAAGCATCGCAAAGCACTCAAGTCGGCCATCGAAACAATCGAACTCTCGTAGATTACCCTGCCGCCTGAGAATAACAAGGGCACAAAAATAAAAGAAAGATGAGTGCCTCTCAAAAACCAAACGAACAACGATAACCTTTCTGAATCTTGGTAGCAGACGTACAAAGTCACGGATGTTTTAATGCCGGGCTGCGGACGGCACAAAAGATCCATAACTCACCCTGTCAGGTGAAAGGCTCATGAATAATTAAACCCCTCCCACTCACTCAAGATGTCTCCTAATCTCGAGTCGAAGAAGTGGCAAAAAACATAACCCCACGCCACAAAAGTGCAACTTCCACTCATCAGTGGATAACGTTTTTCCAGGTGCAACAGCAAAGTGAAACGATAACGCTGTAGAGCCAATTACCAGTCTAAATTGTCGAAACGAGAAATAATTTTCTCTTGGGCAGTCAGATCTTTCTGAACCTTCGTCCTCATGTAGAAGATCGGACAGTCCCGACTGAAAATCAAAAAGCTTCGATCAAAATCAAAACAAACTCAATTCGAAAAAGGATTTGAATGTCTCAACCTCGTACAAAGGATGTCTTCATGCAGGCTGCCTTGACATCTCTGACATTGGGTCCAGAGTTTCGAGAACTTTTCTTCTAGTGAACCGAAGTAAAGTATTTCCCTCTGGTATATTTCTGCCTCGGTCGGTTTGCAGTGCCGACAAATGGCATCGTCTGAATTGTAAGTTCGCGTCCGTCAAACTTTGACAGGTAAAGCATCTCGACTTACATAAACCTCAGAAGCAACGTTCGCAACGGGCTCAAAACCTCCTAACCTTGAGAGTCGAGTGGTGTTTTACAGCCGATGCAGGTCTCTTTCTTCTGAGTGAATGCCACCAGACCTCCGACTGTGGAAGTCACGATGCTCTTCGCTCTCATGTGATCTCCAGCTTGAGAGGACATCGAAACGACAGTCAATAATTAACGGCTCGTAAATATCCAATACATTTGTTACAAATGACTTTCACTTCTAAATATAGAAGAACGCAAACACGTCCGAAATCGAGCATGCACGGGATCATTCATCGAGGAGGTTAAAAACTCCGAGATGCGATAAACAATTCGCACGGTTTAATTTCTACGACTCACAGAAGAGAATGCTCTGTGCCTTCACATCTCCCAATATAGGCTCGAATATCCTGAGGAGTGGTTTTTTAATCTGATGGTTGAGGTAGTAATCGGTGTCTATGGGCTTGTTGTTCTCCAGCACGAATATCGGGTCCTGAAATTGAGGCACGGTTAGTGAAGTAAATAAACCGGATCTCCACAGGTGTAAGCGATCGTTCGTGCCAGGGAAAGAATGATGTTAAGAATGTCGGAGCCATATGTCAATTGACCGAGTACTCGTTCGATTCTAGGATGCATTCATCCACATTCGACGTGCTCGTCGCAAGGCACGAGCCAGTTTCAAACTCTACGTCATCGGATTCAAATCCTTTCGAGTTCTCCTCACCTCTGACTTCTCGGAAGCGTTCGTATTTTTTGTCGAGGCGATGATCACGTAAGGGACCCTGTCTCCAAGCTGCGGGGCACTGCCCGGGTCTCTCTTTCTCATCCTTCAATGAAAAATTACTCAAAACTGAACATCAATCGTCATTGATAGCTATAAGGAAAACATGTTACTCTTTAGAGACAGATTATGTTTACAAAGGAATCCGAAGCTCGTCATTGTTGCGTTGCTCGTATTCCTGAGTTACTCGGTAAGGTGATTTGTGTTGCAGCAGGTAAATAATAATGAACGCCTTTGTGGAATGTTGGCCAAGTCACAGGCAAAAACCAACTCACTGGCGGTGACCTCCGGTACCCTCAGTACCCCTAACTCTACCCCCCTGGAAATCCGTGGAGAAATGACAACATTTGCTCCCTGTTAGTTGGCTTTTGCCAGCAGCTGCTGTTTCGCAAAATACAAGCACCTGGCAGATTCAGTAGGGGAAAGTTGTAGTAGTATGGAAATGGATACAAACGTCCTGAAATGAGGCTCTCCATCACAAAGTTGCAAATATGCAAATATTGCGGATGTGCGCAAGAACAACAACGTGCCATGAATGGAATCATTCAACGAAAACAAGATCACAATTACAATCATCATCATCACGAAGCACCTGTTGGCCAACTCGTTGTGAGCCTGTTTTGCTGCATAATCCTTGTCATTTTTGGTGAGTTCTTTGGTGATGACCAGCTGAGAGATGTCAATCCTGTTGCAGAGGAGGTCCGCGATCACTTGCTTGGCATGCTCGATCGCTGCGTTTGGATCTCTGGGCAGCAAGAAAGCAATAAAAATTATGATACTCGCAATCATGATGCTACTTGATAAACTCGACTAGATGAGTAAACTAGTTACGGCTAGTTCAAATAATTAGTTTGCACGAGTAATCAGTAATCAGTAATCAGCGTCGGAAAAGCCGAAGTATTAATGGTGGCGATTAATAACATTGTCGACATCGTTTTAAGCGACGTCGTTAAGCCGACCGTCGCGATCGCCAGCAACCTGTTGATCAGTATTTTCTGGAGGCACGAGTTGATCAGGTTGGCAACAAGAGGGCAGTTGTCCCTCCTGACGACTTCGATACCCTTGCAATCCATCTTGTCGTGCACGTCCGGCTTGGTGAAGTAGAGACCTGCGTACCTCTTCTTGTTGATGAGGAGGTACGGAAAGTATACCTAATTGCAGACAATTAAACATCGGCTAAAAATATTGCAGAAACACTTGTTATTTTCAAGGGTAAATTAAAAAGTGATAGCTGCAAAGATGGGAGCCGCCATTCCCGGGCAATTGATTTCCACGTTAGATAGATGACGATGGTGACGGCGATGATGCATGTTCACTGTGTTGGGTATTTATTCGCAGTATCCTTTGTTTCAAAACTGAATCTTAATCTGACACAAAATGAGTGACTAATCTGAGTCGATAAACACTGACAAAGAACTCGTAATTAGATCTGTAAATCCCAAACAGATCCATCTGGTGTGCAATTAGCACGTGGAAATATTTTATGTCAAGAAACCATCTATGCATAAGTTCTGCAATTGAACGCCCAATAAGGGTAATTATACAATCATTGACATCACTGTTGCCAAGGAGAAAGACTGAAAGAATATTCCACAAACCTTCTCAAACTCGAGCTTGATCGGATCTTGGAACGTCGACGATATCTTCTCGGCAGCCTCCTTCCCGAGTTTCATGGCCTCTGCCACCGTACCCACCCCAAACTTGCACATCACAGAATCCGTGTCCCCGTAGATGACCTGGCAGATGACCATAGATCGAGGGATCATTGCTTCAGGAAGAATAATGGAGAGTTCACAAAATTGAAAAAGTTGCGTACCTTTGCATCGTGCTCGTATCCATTTTTGATGGTGAATATTTCTTCAACGTACTGCTTGGTCTGCTCGATCATCAGCCGGCCGAAGGACGTGACACTCTGCCGACGAAGAGGAAATTTCTTTATAAATGGAGAAGCAATTGATTCCAATTTAAGTGCAACTTTTCATGACCCACTCATTAAAAAAAGTGATTCTGAGAGAATGACCTCCACCCATAACCTCTATAATCTATCAATCCAGTCACTTGAGTGCATTAGCATAATTAACTGGTCATCAGCCTTCCAGAAATTCAAGCAAGAAATCAAACCACCTGAGATATTTCAAGGCACGGCAGTTTCCCGTTCTGTGCCCCTGTGAATCCGTAGACAGAATTGGCGCTGATCTTCAGAGCGAGCTGCCTGCCATCGAGCACCTGCCTTTTGAATGGATCAGTTTCGTTCTTCAGGTCTTGTTTTGCTCTGGAATTTAAGTGGCTTAGTTTTATTACTAGCATCATCATCATCGTCGTTGTCGTCACTATCGGGAAGTTAAATTTAAAGATGAAGCAAGAAAAGAAGTGGCAGAACTAACAGACTCGATTGCACTAAGAACCAGTGCCACATTCTCAATTTACAAAAAAAATATATAATTACATAATTCATCATTTTAGTTAATCTCAACAAAAATCACTCTGAAATCATTCCAATTTTATACATCGTGACCTCTTTCGAGCCGAGAGAAGACTTTCAAGGATTTCAGGCAAGAGGCCCTTCATCAAACTCTTCTTGGCAAAGTAATTACCAGATGGAGTTTTGATGTACTGATCTTCAGTCAGACTGAAAGGTAAAACAGCTAATTGTCAACAAAATGTGGTGATAGCAATGATGATGGTGGTGGTGATGATAGTAGTGATGATGATGGTGGTGGTGATGATAGTAGTGATGACGATGGTGGTGGTAGTAGTAGCGATGACGATGATGATGTTAAGTAACAGCTCAAACATTACCACACATGTAACCAAGAGAGATAAAATTACCATTACATTTTCATTCCACTTCGAACAACAAGCAATTAAAAATTGAGGATTGATATTAAAAATGAAATCTGACCCCTCCTTGGAAACAACTGAAGGTGAGAGTAGGGTAGTGTAGCAGAGATTATGGGCCATCATTATCGAGGGGTACAAAGAGGAAAAATCCAGTGTGGCTATGGGCACGTTGTAGTAACTGGAAAAGAAGTAATTGATGCAAGTGATGACTGCACGTGCAAAATTTACGGAGTAATTAGACGAATCAATCCGCTAAATGTTGGCCTCGTTAATTAATTAATAATTAATTTTGTCAATGAAGTAGCTGCTTTAGGAGCAGGTTCAAACTAAAATGCTGCAAATAACTATAAAGCACTGGTCAAAAACAGGCTGATATTTAATATAATATTAATAATCTCAGTGCAGCTTGGCAATCAGTGACAAGTAATTTTAGACAGACCCTCTCATTGGTTCAATGACGGTCGCCCCCTCATACTCCTCTCCACTGTGACCTCTGTGAACTGGAATCACAAGGTCACGCTCCCTGGCCTTGAGGAAGAAAACCAAAAATTGAATCCAACATTAAAGTTGAAAATGTTATATTGTCTTATCAGACATAATCACAACCTTATTTCATAGCTAACAATGATATGGTATCGGGCTCAAACATAACAATCAAAGAGCATCACAGGTAGTTCAATGATGTTCATACCTTTCTCAGCAATTGCGACATGACTTTGATTTGTTGACCTCTGGACAACAGTGAGTTCAAGGTCACACCAGTGACCCTAGCCATCTCCATGTAGTTAATGATGCACATGAGCTTGTCGATGAGCCTGAGTGGGAGCACAGCATCTTTCAGGCAGTAAACAGCAAGCCTCCTCCTGGTCTGTTCATTTCCGTTCTGTGGTGATCGAACGACAAACGGAGAGATGAGAAGGTGGTAAAAATCAAAAAAGTCAATGCAATGGCTTCTCACAATTCCAAACAAAGCAAAGATGGCTAATGGCTCGTTCAACTTTCAATCAATCGATCAATCAATAAATCAATCAATCAATCCACCTGGAGATCAGTGATGATGGAATGGTGCACGTCTTCCTTCTGCTCCTGCAGGAAGTGGTAAGAAACCGCATTCAAGCGGTAGGACCTCAGCTTGTATTCCCTCCTGAGCACCTAGGTCGACATAAATAAGATGATCATCTCATCTCAGGATTTGGTAAATAGGTCTTTAAACCATGCTTTTGATGGACATTAAATTTCATCATTTGGTGCCAGAGTAATTGTTTTTTTTAAATGAATGTTTTTTTTAAGATGCAATATTTAAGCAACACAATAACAACACCTACCAATAGCAAATCGAATTGAACCCTTCCGCTTATGTCGATGTAATTATTTTCTGTTTTTCCCATCTGCTTGGACTCGAATGGTCGCTTCCTTATGCTCGACAGTACGTTGTTGACGCGTCCCAAGTGAGGGAAATATTTGAGGCCCAGATGTTTGGCTCGATTCAGCAAATAGGTCAGATCGAAGTTCTGGATGTTGTAGCCCGTAATTATGTCCGGATCGACTTGCCGAACGAAATCGGACCAGCTCTGAAGTGTTATATTTTTTTTTAACAAAACTTCCAAATGGCTAGTAATGAATAAAAATGGAAGTAACATCCTCCATTTTTTTAAAGGAAAAACATCCACAACTGGATTCAACCTACGTTCAGTAGTTCTTCCTCAGTTTCGTAGGACAGCACCTCGGCACCGACGATCGGAGCGCACGATTTCCAGGTGAAAATGACCTTGATGAATGCTTCCTTTTCTCCCTGCCTCTGGACCAAGCAGGCAATCTGGATGACCGGGTCCTTGTCGGGCTCGGGAAAGACTCCTGGGATGAGTTTTAAAAATCAAGGTCAAAAATCAATCAACTTAATTAGCAACTATTTAAGGTAAAATAAAATAATTATGGAGCTCTAATAATTGTCACATGATGTAATAACATCCATTCTTCACCTTTCCTGCCTGCACACTCTATATCAAAGCTGAGGATCCGGAAGGGTGCAATTTTGGACCACTCCCCGTCGACAGGGTGTGCTATGATATCCTCCCAGGATATGTCCACTTCCATCTGACATCTGGTTCTTTTCTGAGGATCAGCTCTGACCTTGTATTTGTCTGCTGGAAATTCCACCCAACTACAACCTTGGATTCCTAGATCAACCATAAACCTGGTGCAAGAAATGTTCAAATGATAATTTCACAAGATTTAATAACAAAAATATTTTAATAACTCGGAAGTCATCAAAACGAAATACACAACATATCAAAAACAGTTATATAACAACAATACAAAACAAAATGATATTCAGGCGACCTGGTTGCAAAATCGATGTCACTTTCGTAGCATTGGTAAGAATGAGAGCCGTATCCTGGACACTGGAATCCACTTTCCAAAGTCCTTCTGGCAACATTGGAAAACTTTGGCAGGAGAAGCATTATTTTCAGAAATGGTACCTTTTTGTTTCCATGAAAACCAGTTATGCCTGGAAACAAAGCAAAAGTAAATGTTTTTAAACAAACTCTATGAATGTGACTTAATTCTAACACAATACATTTAATGAAGACTTGATTTCAAACAACCTTTCATTCAAAAATTAAAACATGACAAACTTTGTTTAAGGGCCATCTCCACTCCAACCACAGCATTCTTGATGTCCTGCTTTGATTCACTGAGAATACTCACATTCAATGCTTCCTACAATCAGAAAATTACTTTTGTTGGTTTTGTTCAATTAGAGATGAATTTTTTAAGGATTTGTTTACCTTAAATCTTGAACAATCTTCAGGTCTGAAGCCAGGACAGGCTTGTACAAAAAAATAAGGTACAAAACCATGGACGTGTGCAACAATACTATAGCCCTTCATGGTAACACCATACATAGATATAATAGGACCAAATCCACTTGTAGAACTTGACTTTCCAAGCCATTGACCTAGGTTCAACAAAGTTCATCATTAAAGAGCATAACTAAATTAGTTAACAACTATAGAGCAGGTAAATGGTATAAAAGTTAAATTTGCTTATGTTTTTCAATTTACCTATGTGGGAATCTATGTCAATCTGATGAAAAACAATTGCTTCTGTCTGGATATCAAAGGCAAGTACATCTGGACGACGCCATTTCAAACTCAAACATTTTGTGTCTGGTCCGTCAACTATCACCTGTTCATCCATATCCATTGCCAAAGGTTCCTCATCAAAATCAATATCAGGAACATCATCAACAACATCATCATCATCATAGACTTCTTCCATCCTGTTAAACAGTTTTGTTTTCGTAATCATTTCAGTTATTTAATTTAATGAAACGTTTACAAAAAATGTATATGTGGCTGTCATTTCCAAAAGTTTAAAATTACTTGGGCTTCTTGGCGGGTGGTGCCATTCTTCCAAACTATTTCAGAAAAAACCGCTAACTCAAAAAAATAACAATCGGCCAGAGGGATGAAAATGCGCGCTCATTTGGTAATCTCTCAAAAAACATTTTTAATTTAAATTTTGTTTAATTATTGCTAATGCTTATTTTGTTATTCAAAAACAGAATGCAAGAATAAATTATTAAATCTGTTAATTTAATAGTAACGCCCGATAGTAATTTTGTATAATTAAAATTTAATTATTATAATTAATAACAATTTTAAATTAATTTTGTTTATCATTGGATATCGAAATTTAAAGATCAAGGATAAGGGTTGGCAAACTTAAAATTGTTGACAACGTCACGTGATTATCGGAGAAAAAAATTAGCTGCATTAATTCGTGGTGCGTTCGAAATTTAATCAAAACATCTCATTGAAGTTATAGAGCCTAGTTGCTTAGTAGCCATAAATAGTTTTTTTTTCTACCAGTAGTCTTAAATTTCAGTGTGTCTAATATGAAACACTAAACATGAAAAATCAATATTCACTTTCTTGGTAAATTTTACTGACGGCTGACATCTTTATAAGAATTCCATCTGTTTCGTACCATAATGTCTATGGGACATGCGCTTTTGTGAATCCAAGCTGAGAAATTCATTGAAAGCAACAAAATATCTGAATTTATCTTGAAGTAATTATTTTTTTTGATCCTTGCTGGTGTAATGAATGTTACGAAACATAAATTTAATTAAGATAATTTCCAAATCATTCTTTGAAAGACTTCATCAGTATTTTAAATTCATCTCTGAAAGGCTTCGTTCAATATTTACGATAGAATTTAACTAGTTCATTTGTTAAGGTAATAATTGAAAGTCAAAGCTTTTTTAACACTTTTAGGTGTTGAGGATCCTAATTCTAAATCTTGAGCTGGCATCAAAATGAAAATGTCGACAAATCGACCTGTTCAATACACAGACACTCGTCAGGAACTAGCAGAACTTGTGAAGAGGAGGGCTGAGATTGCCGTTAGTTTTTAATTTTTGAATGTTCAGAAGTCTTATTGTCATGCTTTCGATCCTTTGATTACTTTGTGACAATAACCTCATTATTTATTGAATTATTTCCTGGGAACACAGTATTAAATCAAATATGATTAAAATTTAATTTGTGTAGATGTGCATCTAAAGTGTTCTTATCAACAATTTATTGATATTTATAATAACTTCCTTGTTTGTTTTTATTTTCTTCTAGGAAACACTGGCAAATTTGGAAAGGCAGATTTATGCTTTTGAGGGGAGCTACCTCGAGGACACCCAGCAGTACGGGAACATCATCCGAGGATGGGATAGATACCTCATAAATATCAAGTAGTGCCTTCATAACATGCACTAATTAACATAATTAATACAGTCAGTCTGATGTGAGTGGTCGATGTATTTCAGAAACACCAATAGCAAGGGAGATAAAAGGAACCGCAAGTTCAAGGAAGCTGACCGACTGTTCTCAAAGTCTTCCGTCACATCGGCTGCTGTACGTCCTTGATGTACATATTTTGTTGCAAAGATTTATATTTGTCTGTTTGTTGTGATTATTAGTGGTATCATTATTGTTATTATTTATTAATATTTCCAGGCTGTCAGTGGTGTTGTGGATGGATTCGATAAAAGTGAGTCACTTTGTAAATATTACGGTATGATGGATTTTGACTCAGAGGAGATGTTTACATTTTCTTAGCAAAACAGAATGCCACTTGATTTATCAAAACAAAAGATGATGGCCATTAATCATTTATTTTCATTCCCACTTGTCGTGTCAGGCCAGAGTTCTAGTCATGACGAAAGCCACAAACCGAGCCACGACGAGAATGGAGGTCCTTATCAGTCATCGCATCAGAATGGGGCAGACAAGCACGATTCCAGCTCGAGCAGTCAAAGCAGCAGCGACGAGGAAAATGGATCCGGCCATCACTCGCGCCTGCACAAGATCAGCTCGGGAAGGGTACACAAGAACAGCGCTTCTGCCAAGCACAAGAGAATCAAACACTTGAATAGCAGCAAGTACGTATCGCTGTTGACCGACAACATCTTCCGATTCTGAAGAGTTTATTTCTTTGTCTTTTTTTCAGGGGTGGAGTTGGTAAAAAGCATTGATTTCAAAAGATATAGTTTCTTTTTTTTTTGATTTGGACTGGCTGAACTCTTCCTCTGTTAAAGAAAACCTCTGATGGATTAAATACTGTACATTATTTTCTTATTGTTCTGATAACGCGATTTTTGAAATAAAGTGAGCTTTTTGTAATAATAAAGAGTGTTCTTGTTGTGGACCAAGCCTTCATCATTCAGTGCCATGCTCGAGCAAAAGAGGTTAGTGCAGGGACATATGGCGTGACCTAGTCGTTTAAAATTAGTCAGAATTTAATTTGGTTTTGGCATGAGAAGACTAAAAACTTGCAGGGAATTCTGAACGCTTAATGAGAAAGTGTTTGAGTTGTCATTGAGCGTCTAAAAATGTCTGGCCACAAGGCGAAAAGCACGCACTTTTGACGAGTGGCCCGAGTGAATGGAGTGGTTTAAACGAGTCCGTGAGTCGTTTTCAAGAGCACTGAAGCGTGGAGGCAGGTATAAAGATATAAACGTACATGAATTTTTGAGGTTAGAGTTAAATCAAGAGGAATAATTCAGTTTTTTTCGTTGACTTTCATCGAGCGAGGTAAGTTGTCAACCGGTAGCAGTCACTTGGTCAGTTTACATGCACTAATCCAGCGTGTTGAGAGAATGCGCCAGCGCGAAAGTCGGGCTAGCGCAGTACACAATGAACAGTGTCGATAAGCAAACACCTGGGTCGTGCAGCTTCACTCCCATCATGATTTCTTAACTTCATGCCGGATAAAGTTTCTCAGTTTCTGACTTACGAGTGGATAATATTCAATATTTTTAGTCAGATGACGAAGCTTTTGTTACATCTGGCGGCAATCATTCGGCGTACAAGACCTCTCACCCTCTTCCAGTTTGTGAAATGATCACATGTGAGTGGTGGATTAATGGCTTTATACCCAAGAATTACGATCTCCTACTCACGCATCGATCTGCTAGACTGACCATGGCAAATAACCGACTATTTGGTCGCCCATCTGATTCCGGCGACGTCTGGGATCTTAGGGATTCCGTTCTTGAGCTCTGCGAGCACGAACAACGTCAGGAAACCACTCTAAGGTCCATTGCCGGCCTCCCCAGCACCATAGAATTCAGGAACAGCTTTGACGAAGATAGAATTTTCCAGTGGTTATCGGAAGACCCCGGTAACGGGTTTATTAGAATTTACCCGCCTGACAGAAACACTTTCTCAAGGTCTTGCCTTGTGCCATGTAATCTCAAAACACCAGTTCAACAGATATGTCGAAAATTGGGAATCGGCATCAAAGTCCTGCACTTGCAGATGAACGGTGATGTCATCAGAAGGCTTGAGCCACAGGAGTTGCCTCTGAGCATACAAAATGATTTCCTGGTTTCCCTTGGATACACTGACATCATCAGAATGCAAGAAGAGGGATCGAAGGAAGAGTTGGCCTATCTTATCAAGTTCTATGCAGGTATGAAGTGGATTGGCTACATGAAGATTATCTCCAATTTAATTTCCATGAATTCTATTAGATTAAATTTAAAAATGTTGATTATTTGCAATTGTTTTTAAGTTTTAGTGTGTTTTTCATCTGGAATTCATTTGTATAGAAAACTATTTTTTTTAATGTAAAAGCTACTTTATTTGTTAAAACACTTGATTAAAAACTGTTTCATTTTCGGTCACATTACATAATGAGGCTTATACAAACTTAAGAATTGTGATCAGTGATCACCAGTCTTTACTAATCACCTAAATACACCCATCTGATGTGACCTGCATTGCTATAAAGTAAAAACAATTAAAGTCAATATTCATGAAGTATTGAAGATGAATATGTGACAGTCATTGTGTTCTAAAATGAATTATACTTGCAATTACCACCTGCAATGTCATGCCCAAGAATGTAATTAAAACTTAAAGTTCAAATTTATTTATTCATTTTGCAACTCTCGCTTGTAAGGAAAACCGATCTGTGATGGCGGAGCACTGAGCCAGTCGATACAAGGATATGCCCAGGTGAAGAAAGGTGGAATGTTCCAGCAGTGGACCATTAGATGGTGCGCCATCTACAACACGAGAATTCATTTTTACAAAGGTTCGTTTGCTTTTAATGTCCGGTTGATGTGTTTTCTTTTTATTTTTGTTCTGAGATATTACATTAAGCAAAAAATTATAAAAATTGAATGTGGTTTTGTGAAAGATGAAACTAAGAAGGATTCTCCGACGATTTTCCAACTGATGGGTGGTTCGGTGGAAAGAACCGAAGGAAAAGGCTTGGACTTTTGCCTGAAGATAACGGCTCGGGACAACGACAAGCAGATATTCCTGAACTTTGCCGACGAGAACGAGTGTCTCGCCTGGTTCAAGAAGTCTAAAAAGGTTTGCGTCCGGAATCCGTTCGAAAATCAACGTGCGCATCTTGCGGGCTCGATGTGGTGTCGTTGAACGTTCACGAGGGAACGAAATAAACTTTCCAGGCCACCGACCCCCTGCCGACCACGGCGGATCTCTCGTGCTGCCATCTGGAATACCTCCCCGAAAACGTGTTCATCAATAAAGACCTCATGGTGCTGAATCTGCAGCACAACCTTCTGAAGGATCGACCGTGCGAGGAAGACACCCTGCTTGGATGGATCGATGATTTGGAAAAGTTAGTAAGGAACATTTTTGGTCTAAATGGCTTCAAGTTCTGATTTCCAGAAAATGTTTCCGAGATATTATCTTGGTATTTATTTTATTTTACATCATTTTTATTTTATTTTATTATTACATCAACTGCGGTATTTTATGTGAAATTAATTAATATGTCTTACATGGTTACAACTTTTATTTTCAATTTTCATATTTTCAAAATGATTCGTGTTGTATGATATTTGTTTTTCATAAAAACATCCTTCATGAATCATCCAATCACTGCACCATCTGGTCATGACATTCTTAATCAAAATGTTATATCAATGTATTTTAGATTTACAAACCTGAGAAGCATCAACCTCGCAGACAACAACCTGCAACAATTTCCCATCTCCATTTGCAAAATTACCTCCTTGGTTGAGTTGAATCTGGCCAGTAATGAGATCAAAGAGGTTCCCTCGAGTGTCAAGCTGCTTGAAAAGTTTGTTTCTTTTGTGTTGTTTTTATTCCTAAAATATACTACATTTGCCTTTCTAAAGATGTAGTAGTATGCCTTTCGTTCTGTTAATATCTGGCATGTTCCTCTTAGACTCTTCTATCGTTCGGTCTGACGTGCTTCACAACATTTGATTTTCGTAATCCTGCTTGAAATTGTGAGATTTCAGAAAGCCTTTGAAAAGACTGTTTTGGAAAATGCAATAAAATTCGTACAAGAGCCAAACAGACTCATTCATAGATCTGAAGTCTGTAACATCTGTGTGAAGTCTATAACATCATTGTCAAGTCAATGTCTAAATGATGTGCTGGTAAAAAGGCCTACATTGTGCTTTCAAAACTTTATGAATGACATTTGCATTTAGTCTTCTCGTGAGAAATTTCAATCTGTTTTGAAGTTGAAGTGACAGCCATAAATATGTTTTCTCTACGAAACACAGTACGTTGTCCTTGTTATCAGCATCATCACGTTCTGTGACCTGATGTTTCACATTGACTTTAAAAAATTTAATTATGCAACCTCTGTGATCACCAAGTGAGCTTGCAGCCAGCAGGAAGCCTTATTCATGAGTAATTATTCATGAATGAGTAATTATTCATGAGTAAGTATTAAGTAGGTGTATGACACATCCTTCTCAAAAAAGCAAATAATTTATGAATGAAAACTAGCTATTACTCACCAAATATTATATTTCCCACTGTTTTAAATTTGATGTGTGTCTTAAATGAAAAACATCTCGCCCGGTATGATCGAGTGACTAAATGACATGACTGAGTCTCGTCTGTTCACTCCTTAGACCATAGTAACCGGTTAATATCACTTGCATTATTTCAAATGCAGTTAAACATTTACTCTGTGCCTATCTTAAGACTTGCAAAGTAAACAGGAGGATTTGTTCTTTAAGCTTCTGTTCTGAACGTCACTCATGCATGCTTCGTCATTCGAAAAGTCCTCCGATCGTTTTTTGCGACTGTTTCCATTCGCAGTAGTCACAAACCAAATATTGGATTTAGACAAATTAAAAAAAGAGTAAATTTGAAAGTCTCCAGGTCTTGCATCTCCACAACAACCACCTGACCAACCTTCCTGACGAGATAATTTCCCTCAAGAAACTTTCCGTCCTCGTACTGGCATTCAACCGTTTCGCGACCATTCCGACCGTGGCCGCCCAACTGACGAACATCCGTTTCTCGGAGGTCGAGGGCGTCATCATGGCTGGAAATCATATCGAACGGATAGCCACGGACATCCTCATGGAGCTCAAACATGCCCGAAAGCTCGACTTGAGGTTGAACATGTTGACTCTGCCTCTGACGGAAACGATGAAGTTTTCGGTGCTTGAACATCTTTCGCATCTTGACATCAGGGACAATCAGGTCAGTTGTCATTTTTGCTTAGATTAAATTATAAATTAAAAAAAAAGTCAGTTTACTCGTTACAAAGCTGCATTTTGCCGAACTAAATTTTATCTGACAATATTTAACTGGATCTGTTTGTCTGGTCAAACAGAATTAAAAATAACTTTGTGTGCATGCATGTCGTCTCAGATGGTTACGTTCTGCCACAAAACGTCCCTTTGAAAATAGTCCAAGAGCCCCTGATGATCTTATGCATTGCAGGAGAGCCATCCTAACCATCTATTAGTTATGTGCATGATGCATGTCAATAAATAACTAAATATAATTGGTAGTTATTATATATTCTTATTATTTCTTATTTTTATTATAATTTGATTTTTTAGATTTCTGAGCTGGATCTCAGGTCTGTAAAAACACTTGAAATTTTGTGCTGTGAAAGAAATGGTATGACTTCCCTTTCGCTACATGGAGGTTCGCTGAAGGTCCTGCTCGCTTCCTGCAACTGTTAGTCATTATCATTCCAGTTCACAGCTTCAGCTATTACCATCATCGTCATCGTCGTCGTCGTCATCACCAAAACCACCATCATCATCATCATCATCATCATTGTCATCGCAATTGTTTTAAATGTTTATTGGTGCATCATTGTATTGAATGTAATAATTTTTTATGTTCCAATGGGGAATGTTTTAGACTTTATTTGTTTCAGCTCGAAAAGACACAAAGATCTCTTTAAATCTCAGAAGATTACCCGGCAGACGTTTCTGTTCTGCATAAATTCCCATAAATTTGTTGAATCGTGCATGTGATATTGAATGATTTTTATTGATTTTATTAATTCCATTCACGTGGAAATGAAGATGTCACTAATTTCAATTCATTTGCTTCAGGCCTGGATCAATTGGTTATTTTCCCAAAGCCAGAAGGACTCGTCCACATTGACATATCAGAGTTTGTAGAGTTTCATTTTTTACTGGTGACAAACTGCAATTTATTTAAAATCTGTCGTTTGTTTTTATTAGATCTTAAACTTGTGCAGTGAAAGTTAAAAGTGGTCCTGTAGTTTATTTTACTTCCTCAAAATGCTTGAAAAGCAACAATGAACACCACTGTTTGAACAACTTAAGCTGGCCTTAAAATTGCAGAGCAAAATTTTCATAAATTTCTAAATGGTTTAATGGTCAAATGGTTTTAATGACTATTCACAATGATATTCATATTTCAGATTTGCTGTTAAACATTCATCATTATTATTATTATTAGTTATTATTAATATTACCAGCAATTGTCTGGAATATCTGCCAGATTGGGTGAGCGACTGTCATCAGTTGAAGAAGCTCATCGCCCACGAAAACTTCCTGAGGGAACTGCCACCAAGGTCTGAGGAAACCAAGCCATTGTTCTTGTTTATGCTGAGTTCAGATATAATATGCAGATTAATTTAACAAATCAAAAGGAAATTAATGAATTTTATAATAACAATAAATGGTAATAGTTAATTTATAAGGCCCATCCATCTACCAGCATCACAGGCTTGTTTGTTTAGTTGATAAATAACTTAAAACTGGCAAATAGTTGGAAGATTCTTTTAGATTCTGTTTCAAGATTCTAAACGTTTAGTTAGATGATTTACTGCTTTGATTCCAGGTTATTTGCGAGTGCAAAGAAATTAAGTCACATCAATTTGGCCCACAACCACCTCGTCAGTCTGCCATCGGAGATCGGAGATTTGTCTCTTGAGAGCCTCCAAATACAGCACAATTACATCTTCGCTCTCCCACAGAACTTGCTGAGGAAACTGACAAGGTCCTTGTGATGTTGATAACCTCTCGTCCGTAACTCTGACTCATTTGTGCAAAAATTGAACAAATTGCTTTGAATAATGCAGTCATTTATTTTTAAAATCACTTTGAATGACTCTTAATGGTCGCTTTTGTGTTGAAAATTAAAATTTTTTGTACTTTGTGATTAAAAATAATGACTTTCTGAGGAAATGCATAACATGTTTAGCAATAAATATCTTCAATAAAAAATAAGCCGATAGCAGGAAGAAATGGCAGCTCAACTCTGACCAGAAAATGTTTTTTGTTTTCCAATCCTCGCTTCAGACTCAACGTCTTCAACTCGTCGCGATCCTTGCTCCAGTCTCTTCCAGGTCTCCATGAAAACACTGATCTCAACAGACTCCAAGAACTCCACCTGACTGGAAATTTCCTTGGCAACGATGTCATGAAGGTCATCATGGGTTACAGCAGGCTCAAGATACTCAATCTGGCACATAACGAAATATCAGAGCTGTGCGATGAGTTGGTATTTGCTGTGATTTGAATCTTATAAAGTGTTGTTATTATTATGATTATTATTATTATTATTATTATCATTATTATTATTATCATCATTTTTATTATTATTCTTTTTACAAATAATTATATATGTAATAATAACAGTATTTTAATTATTGAATAGAATAACAATATTAATAATCAGTAATAACTTAGACTAGAATATTATTAGATCAATTATTATATTTGCATGCATCGTGCCCTCAGATGTTTGGAGCCAAAGACTCACCTATCAATAATTGAATGCATATTCGAATTTTAATTTTCTCGATCAAGTCGAAATTATTTATTCTCCTCAGAGCCATCCTGAAGTTGGAGATGTTGCAAGAGCTGAATGTCTCATCGAATCAACTCCAATCTCTGCCCGAATCGCTCGGCAAGCTTCCGAACCTCATGGTTCTCAGAGCCCACTCCAACTATCTCACCTCTCTTCCCAACTTCTGCCATGCCAAATCTCTGAGAGTGAGTTGCAATTCATACTTCAATTGTAATTGATTTGGTTAGCAGGATTCTCAAATCATAGAAATGGTAAAGGCTTAACTATTTAAAAAAACATTCTTGGATTTCTAAACTTAAATGTTGTATGGGAACAGTTGTATGGATTTCAGTGCCCTCAAATGCTTTAGATAAGTCTCAAATTTCCTAGATTTTGGATGTGGGTCACAACAGACTGCTGAACATATCGGTTACCGACCTGATGGCCTCCAAGCTCAACCTGTTGGACATCGGACTCAACGAGAAACTTAAAGTCGATCGGCACGAGTTCAGGAATATCGTGTTAGTCGTTCGTGTTATTAAAATCTCGAGCTAAGAATTCCTTTATAATTGCCTGAACTCATGCTGAGAATTCTGAACTGTCAGACTAAATTAAGAAATCTAATTCGCAGAGGTCCACAAAAGATCAATTGATGAAATGAAATAAACAGCAACTTTCAGTATCTTTAACTGCTCATGATCTTATACTTAATAGTGCATCTGATGGTAGGTTTCACTTGTTATTGCTTCCTTTTCTTTTCGTATTTCAGAGGCAAGAAGAACATTTGTCTTGTCGATTCTTCCGGTCAGAACAGAAGACTTCCAGGACTGACGAGAAAAAGATTTGCAAACAACTCGGAATTTGAGGATCCTTCCTGCTGTCCTTGGAAAGTTGGGTTTTCCGAGTCGTCCGGCTCCAGGAACAAGTGAGCGTCTGGCTTTGTTTAGCGAGAGTCTGTAATAGAATTCTACCTGTTTTACGCAGCCATATATACACCTGGTTTGAAAGGATTTCATTGCAAAAATTGATTTATAATAATACCATTGGCTCACTAATAAGTAGTAAGCAAAATATTAATAATGTTAATAAGTGTTAATTAAGTAATTATAATTAATTAATAAGTAATTAATAATATTATTAAAAAATCAAATGGTGGTCAAAGTTTTACTTTTGTCTAAAATCTTTATTGAATCTTCCTATAAATAGGGTTACTCAAATTTTGTATTTGGGCATTTTGGTTGATGAACATTTATCTTGGTCAAAGCATATTTCTCATGTTCAAAGTCTAACTGCTAAAAATATTGGCATCGTTGCAAGAATTCATCAGTTTGTAAATACTAAAGTAGCACTTCTACTGTATTTTTCTCTTATTTACCCCTACCTGACTTACTGTGATATTGTATGGGCCTCTACTTATCGTTCTCATTTAGATAGTTATTGTTGAGCATTTTACAAAAGTGTATCATTCGTATTGTTTTCTTGTTGCCATTTCTATCCTCAACTAAACCAGCCTACATGCAAACAATAACCTATTAAATATCCATCAAATTCACAGTTTACAAGTTGCTCAAGTTGTCCTCTTGTGATTGTAATGCTCTCTAAGAGATATTTTCAGGTTTTTTCACCGACAGCAATAATTACAACAACCCTCGTCATTTTCCACATTCACATACACGTCAAAAAAATCTGCTGGAATGTAATAATAGTGTTTCCAAGCGATTTTAAATAAAACCAAAAGAAGTCTTTATTCATAAATTCACTTGATAATTTCGGCAATTCCTTTTAAACCTCGAAGCCTTAGATGTTATTAGTCATCAAGTCATCGACACTTTTTTCTTCAGACTCTGCATCCAGATAGTAAAGTTTCTCGACTTCAACGACAATAAGGACTGCCTAGTCGGAATATTTGACGGTGGCAGAAATAGTGAACTACCAAAGGTCATGGCCAAAGTCATAAAGAAAATATTCCAGGAAGAAATTGGCCATCCTGTAACTAGAGACAAGTTCATGAAGTATGCCTTCCTCTCTGCTCACAGGTCTGTCTGTCTGCCTGCTTTCGATCGATAACTTGGTAATTCGACAGTACGTCTGCCAAAATTTATTTTACCGTTCGCAATCTTCATTTTTTTTTTTAATTTCAACCTTGAAAGAACTTTGTACACAGAATGAACTTCCTGGGATTGAAAAATAAATAAATTACGATTTACAGAAATTTAAAGATCACCGGTCAAAAGATAGGCCTCTCTGCAGCTTTGTGTCACATTCACAAGACCCTCGCCAGCACCTCTTCGGGATACTCGAATGGAAATAAATCTAACGGTCGGAGGTTTAACTTTGTCCTTACGATTGCCAACGTGGGGGATGTGGAGGCTGTTTTGTGCCGGAAGGGGGAAGCGGTCCTCCTGACGAGGAAGTTTGTGGCTCTCTCTGACAACGAAGAGACTCAAAGGGTTTGCAAGTCCAACGGCATCGTGACGGAGGTCAGCAATCGATTCTCTGTTGAATATTATTTTAGTTATTAGATATTGGTAAATGTACTTGCAAACATTTCCTTGTATTTACTTTCAAACGACAGGACGGAAAGGTGAACGGCGTGACTCCTTGCACGAGGATGTTAGGTTGCGCCCATCTTTATCCACACGTGATCCCCGATCCATTTTGCGTGACTCTTCCGCTGGAGAGTGACGACGAATTCATCATCGTTGCAAATTCTTCGTTCTGGAAATACGTGCCTTATGAAGAAGCAGTGGAAGAGGCCTACGACATCGGAAACCCCATCGTCGCCTCGAAACATCTCCAGGACTTGGCCGAATGTTATGGCTCCAAGGAAAACATAGCGGTGCTCGTCCTTAGACTGAACACCGAACCAGGTTCTCAGAATTTGTTTTGTCAAACCTTTGCTGTGAGTTGAAAATAATTCTTTGGTAATGGAGGCTCATAACTGTGACTACATTAATATGGGTTATCCCTTTATTCCTTTTGGCGCGATATCTTTCAATGCGATATCTCTTCATTATAAATTTACATAAGTTCATTGAAGGTCAGCTTTAAAGCTGACCACTAAAACTGACTCATACTAACTGAATGATTTAAAAACAGTTTATTGAATTTTGAGTGGGCACCACATTTTCATAGGACCTAGCCTTGGGAGACTAAAGCCACCTCACAGGGAAATGTCAGTCGATGATGTGGAAGCAGCCATACAGCATGATATCGAGATTGCCCAAAGAAGGTCATCGCAAAAGAAGCTTTTGGGAGGCCATTTTCAGACAGTGAGCTTTGTGAAGAACAGGTAAACAGTGCAACTCTAAGTGCTTTTTTATGTACTTTCTAAGTAATTATCAAATTATTATTATAAATTATTGTCATATTAAATCTGCAAATTATCTTTGACTAATTTTTGCTAATAGGCAATTCTATGCCCAATCAATGTATCCTGCAAATAAGACTTTCAACAACAACAACAACAACAACCACATTGAAACTGCTAATCCACCAGCCAGCAATAACCACAAATTAGAGGCAGTCAAAGCTTTGCCCTCAGAAGCCAAGAGTCAGAATGAAAGCAGCACAGTAAGCAGTCCACCACAAATGAAAGTTGTAACTTTTCAGTCAGGAGGTCTCAGCACTTCCAATTCGAGTCAGTCACAGACCTCACCCAGTAGCAGCAGCCTGAGCAGTTTGAGCAAAGTGGCAAAGAATTCGTACTGCGAGTTGAATTCTTCCAGTACCACCTCCCATGGATCATCGATGGAGGGCAGTGTCAGTTTCATGCACAAAAGCCATTCGACCAGATCCCAGACTTATGACCTTCATCCTGCTGATTCAGTGCAAACCAGCAATAGTAGTTGCCATGACAGTGGCAGCTGCAACTCCACTCCATCTTGGTCATCACTTCCAGGGCAATCACATGAGTCTGAGGTCAAAATTCCCCCTCTATTATCTCCAACAGTTAAACTTGATGAAACCCTCAAATCCTCCATCTCCTATTTGAAACCTCCACTGGCTTCGAACTCGACCATCATAGAAGTGAGCCTCCATGAAGTGGTCCCCGATGTAACTCCATCACCACCGAGAAGAGATGAAAACACAGATGAGATGGACTTTCCAAACCACCTCAGAGTTGATGGTTCACCTCGCAGTAGGAGAAACTCCAAACCTAAGTTACCAACTGTTCCTTCAAGGCCTCAATCAAGATTTATTAAGAAGTCTTCAGCTTTGGAAGCCTTGAACTCAACTTCTTTAATCCAACAGTCCCATGCATTCTGTTCTGGGGATTCATTGCTGTATGACAGCCTGACTCAGCTCGATCCCCCCAACCACCTGAACAAAATCACTTCGGCCAAGGAGAAAAAACTCTCCATGTACTTTGCTTCGAGCAAAATGTTGATCTCACCAGGCATCCTTCAACAGCAACAAAGTGTGAAGTCTCCGATTAGTTCTTCAGAGGCAGATCAAAACACACAACTTCCAAAGAACTTAAAAGATGAGGAAGATAAACATCCACAGCCTAAGATTTCCAATGATGAAGTTAAAGATTCTGAAATCATTCAAATCATGACAAAGAAGCCTCCACATCCAGCACCAAGAATGAAGAGAGGTTCCATCATGAACACAATTGCAATGTTTGAATCTGCAACCCCGAGCAAGCCATCTTTGGGAAATGCTGATGAAATTCCAGAAAGCAGCCAGAAATCGTGCAGAAGCCCTAATGGCAGGAGTGCAAACCTTGATTGTGATGCCCCAAACAAATCTGAAATCCCCAAGGGGAACCTGAACCCCATCAAGTATCAACTTAAGAGCACCACAAGACCGTTAGAAATAAGAACGAACTTTGACAAAGTCAAAAGACCATCTGCAATCATCAGGTCTTCCTACGTTGCAAACATCGGGGCTCTCCCAAAGTCACGTTTTGAGTTCAATTTGGAGCAGAATGATAATTTTAAGAGGGAACAAGACAGATCAATTAAACCCTATGAAATTGCTAAATTTTGATGTCGTTTCTATACAGGATTAGCTTTTATGTTTTTTTTTTGCAAAAAAATGTATTTTTGTTCTCTATCCATCCATTCATCTGTACACTAAGGTGGCTTAATAATAGTTTCATCATAAAATAAAAGTCAACTAGCTCTCAAGCTTCTGAGTATACTTTGTGGTAGTGATGGTCAAAAAGTAACAGGCTCATGACACAAGAAGCTACAAGTTTCTCTGGAAATGGCTTTACTCAGTTCTGGAAAGCAGACAGGTCATTGCTTCGTCAGTAATAGACTTGGCCACAACTGCTTTGACGGGGTAATTTCCTGCTCCCGATGTCAAGCAGTCAAGCACCAATTACGTGCTCTATTTTTAGCCTGAAGCCAAAAGCTAAATATAATTTTAAGACTATCCTTTGAGTAATATGTCACCCACCCGTGCAACTCAACAAAAACAAAGCGACTTTCTGTTTAGGTTATAACTCATTTACTCATAAAAAGCCTTGCAAATTGCTAACAAAACTCCTTGGTAATTACTTCTGTGCTCTTGGGTATTTGCACTTAAAGATCGTTCATACTTTTTTTTAGTTGTGCCACAATCACAGGTTTTTGAAGTTATCAGCCACTCCACCAAAATGTGGATGTTTGTTGACACTACGTGTTTACACATGTGACATGAGCTCAATTTATTCATAACATCAAACAAACAATTAATGTCTAAATGTTTCAAGCAGTAAACATGTGAAACTGAATCTCTATTACAGTTATATTACACTGCAGCTAAACTTTAAGTTCTAAACCCAGCTGTTGCTCAAGGCTTGTTCAGTAGGACCATGGTGAGGAAATCCTCATAGGAAGCACGGACACATCCGTTCATCTGTGTGTCTCTCTGCCTGAAAGTGTCTGTGATGCACTTCAACAGAACACATGCCTGGATGAAGTTATCGAGACCCAAACGCTGCCTTGCCATGGGATCGTAACGAGATATGACGTGGGTAGCAAAGTGAGGAGAAACCTTGTAGCCCATGGTGTTGAGGGCTAGATAGGGAGAATTTTAATGATGAATATAGATCAGTAGAGCAATTCATGACCATACTTCTTTAAGACATCTTAGTTTATTGTATAGATGTGGAAATAATGAAATGTTACCATAATGGAATTCATTTGTATCTATGAAACCGGATCTATCTCTGTCATATTGGTCGAATGTTGATTTCCATTGCATAATGTAATTCCAAAGCCCCTGAAATTCATTGAGATCTATTTGTCCACTCTGATCTTTATCAAACATGCCTAAATTCATAATAAAAACCATGAACAGTCAGAAATTGAAACTTTATACTTATTTTGGATTGTCTACCTATCATCAGTCGACATGTTTCAGGATTAAAGTGAGTCCAGTTAGCATTTGTAAGCGCTTGCTGTAGCTCTGTGGTGTTAATGCGGCCACTTCTGTCCTGATCCACTGACAAAAACCACTGGTATCTATTCGGATCCACGCCTGGAGGTGCACCTTTACGACAAATAATATATTTCCAAAATACACATTTTAAATAATTAAACAATAATAATGGTGATAATAATAATATAAAGTTAAGAGGAGTGTCTAACCTCCGATTCCTGGCTGGTTATATCCAGATTGTTGATAAGCGTACCCAGTCGTTGGAGCGTTGAACTTTATAAAAATGTTATAAGTGTTACGGAGTCGTAAGATTAAAACTAAATATTCCCATTATAGAAAAGTATTATACAATCGCACAACGTTACCTGGCCACCACCGTATCCCGACATCTTTGTTTAGAAAAGTAAAAGTAGTCTTTAGGTAGCAAATAAATTACGACGTTTTACATTACACCAAATTAAAACTTCAACAAGCGTCAAAATGTAATTTAGTGAACGTTAGCAGAGCAAATATAAAGTAGTGATTATTTCATCTAAATGAATAGAAAATTAAGACAATAAACAAGGGCAAAACGCTGAACAAGATACACAATTGGTTTCAGCAACAAAAGGTTTCAAACCACTTTTAAACAACGTTAATGATAATGGTACTGAAAAATCACTGTCGAACTTCTCTTCTTTCACATAATTGTATGTGCCGACATAATTATCGAGTCATTTTACTTTTCAGAGGATTCAAAACTTTATTAAATTTTCCCCAAAATTGTCCTTAAATTAGCTGACGACCCTCTTTTTCTGTTTGTTAGTCTCAAAATATTTCCTTTTTGCCGGAGGTTTTTTTTTTTCATTTCAGCTTTTTCTTTGGGGCAACAGCTGCTCAGTGGGATAACAGATTTTAAAGCCACTTTTTGTAGAACATCAAAACGAAAAAAAATAGCGACACAGGATTGGGTTTTGGACAAACAATAACTCCAATTTTGTTTTTGATTTGGTAATCAGAAATGTAAAAAGTGCATCGTAAAAAAGTGTTCGTATGCCATAGCTCTGGTTTCTTGTTTTTATTTATATTCATGGTTCGCGGAGTTGTAGAATGCCGCTGACGGAGCAGGAGAAACGGGAATTTTCTGACATTTTAAGATTATTGTTGCCAGATGATGTAATATCGTTGGCACGAACAACAGTGAAAGACCAAGTCAAAATCTTACACCAAGAAGGTTCTTCTGATTGTGGAATTCTTTGGAATTTTAATTTCTTGTCTTGATTGAGCTGCGCTTCTTTTTCTGTAGTTACACTCGTTAAGTTTTGAATTAGAATCAAATCCAAAGCATTACAGTCGTCAGGATACGTTAGGATAAACTATTTTTACACCGATTAGAGGAACTGTCTTCAATTAAGTTCTTAACGATCATCAACTGACTGATGGTTGTTTGTAGATTCAAAGTTTTTAAACGTTTTACATAATTTTTAATTTTACTGCGCTGATAATGCCATTTAGCCTTACGATTTTAACTGTTTCAATTCTAGAGGCTGTTAATGCCATTCTATCATATACACTCGATGCTCAAGAACTATTTAGAAGGAAAAAATTGAAGAAAGAGCAATTGTTCCAATATTTGTACAGCAGAGGTGTAGGTGATGTGAAACCTTCAGCAGAGAAAAGTGTGCTTGTAAAGAGAATTTTAAAGTATTGGGGTTCTGAGGAAACCTTTGAGGTAAGTTTAGAATTTGTTGAATTTGTTTGCCAACTTCATAATTCCATATAATTTTCAAAGCTTATGGAAGATGATGATGTTCCCCAAGCTTTATTTTCAAACAACACATCTCATGAAGATGCTGCAAGCCAACAAGACATTGAAACACTCAATTGCTGGGCAGACAAGTCACTGGTGCCAAATGCACTGGACAGAGAATTTGCAGTCGAGTTTTGCAGGTGGTTCTACATGATGCTCAACAATGCCAGGAATTCATCTGTTTTAACTGCAGACAATTCTGGCTTTAACACTTCACACTTCTTTGAGGATTGCACCATGAAGTTTCTTGTGAAGATGCCCAATAATGTGTCAGTCTATTCATTTAATGGTGCCACCGAGGTGTCAACGAGGTTGCTGAAGATGGTTTGCGAGGAAGGGGTCTTGCTCAACCCAAACCTTTCTGAACGAGGAATCCAGACTCTATGTGATTCTTATGGAAGGAAGGTTATAATTGTTGCTGGTACCATTCATCATGGAGATTCCATTGGACTGTTTGAACAGCATTTTGGCCTTGTTAGGGATCCTACAGCAGACTTCTCATGGAAGATAAAATTTACTCGAATTGCTTTCCAATTTAGTGACAGTCCTCAGATTCAACAAGAACCGATTCTCGAATATACAAAAAACATGCTGACTCGATAGGCAAACGTCATTTAATGCCTTTGTGATTATGCTCTGCATACAATATTTTATGTTCTTAAAAGCTTTCACCTGTTTCTAAAAAATTTGTTACAAACTATGTGGTCAGAGAAGTATTTGATCTGCTTAATCACAGCTTCAAATGTAACAGGACAGGATAGGAGGAGTTTGGTGGTGAATGTGTTGGACCATCTGTTGAACATGAGTTCAAAGACATTGCGATCTGCTGAAGTTCCCATTGAGTGTCTCACATTATTTCATCTCAGTGCTGACATTCACAATAGGTTTTAGTTCTTATTTGCTCCTTTATTACTGAGTCTTCTTCAGTGCTCTCGGCTGCATCGCTCCCCTGAACATCTGCTCAAGCACCGACGGCGTAAGGACCCGGTCACTCTCCCAATGTTTAGCTCATGATCCCCAAGTTCAAACTTTCTGGCTGGCATGTGGATACTGTTAATCCAAGGGTTTTTAAAACACGATAGCAGTAATAAACCTAAGTTATTTGTATAATTTGTATTGTGTTTCATTAATACAAACAATAAACAAATTCAAATAACAAATTAGCAATGGCATATTGAAGCAAATAATAACTGAATTTGAGTGGCTTGGATATTTTATGAGGAATTAAAGCTTAGATTTTTCTATAATTTGAATTTAATTAATTTTAATAATTGAAAAAAGACAAATGGACATTCTCAGCAGCCAAAGGAAAAGATAAAAACGTTCAGAATCACTTAAAAAATTTCATAACTAGATTTAACTAAATAATTTTCATTTATATGCATAATTTATTGGAATTCTCCAGATCATTTGGTGCTCTGGCATATTCTTCACTGCCGCATCGCTCGTACAGAAGACCCTTCTCGGTTCAGTTGCGTTCAGGTAATACCAGTATTTCTAATTAAAGATGTGTTGCACGGCACAGTTCGGAATGCAAACATGTGTTAAGCATCCATTGAAGCAGATGCCCAGGGAAGCTTTAGGAAAATTGGTTCAACTTGCCATCCTGCTTGCCCTACTGAAGCATGGATGAAAAGGCAGTCCAAAGATGGGCTTCAGAATAATTCATAGACTGAAACAAAAAAACAAAGCCGACAAAAAACACCACCAAGTAACATCCATGGTAAGAAAGAGAGACTTGTACATTGTACTGGCAGGTCATGTTTATGTTTCTCAAAGAGGGACACTTCCCCAACTGAGCAAGACTGGACGTCATTGTGTCCGTGTGTGCGCAAGTTCCGTTGATTATCCTGTAGGCTCCGGAGTTTACTATGCTGGGAATATAAGTTGAAGAATTTAGAATTTTAGAAAAATTAATTAATTTATTTATTTATTTAAAATATAACTTATTTAGATCAGTTTAATGAAAATCAGATGATCTATTTTAGTGGAACCTTTGAGTAATTTTGCAATTGAAGTTAAAGAAGAATGTGTCCTTGTAATGCTTCCAATTCTCGATGACCAACAGGAATAAGTTCGTCTTAGGAAGGGCTGTGACGTAATAAAAGCCAGACATGCAAGGACCCGACACATTACCAGTTATCATTCCACTGGGACCTGCAGTTTAATGTGATGGTGGTGAATGTGATGATGAGTTTGACATCTCAATAGTACTTTATTTTATGAATCTAGTGCTTTAAAAAGATATAATAATATTTTTGCAAAGACAGGACAATAACAAAATCTCCTACTTGAATTTATATTTCAAATTATAATTCATACGTCACAGTCTAACTTTTTTTAGTTTTACAAATTTTTGATCTGTTACACATTTTTGTCAAGTCGCACCAAAATACTGAACCTAGTGCGGACTCGACGGCGACGTATTTGACGACGTCCGTTATGCAGCCGTATTGATCTTTGAACTTGGGGATCGGGCCCTTGTTCTTGAAATAATTGTCCAATTCTTCTGGGTTCTGGGGAATTCCCTCAAGAGTCACCTAATCGTCAATTTGAAATTAAAAAAGTAGCAAGAGGTTATTTTAAGTTTCTCATGCAAAAGCTCTCGTTAAGGATGTTTGGTAATTACTTCCGGTTTTTATCGTTCTGCTAAATATTTCAGGCTTTTTAACATTTGTACAGTTTAGGAAGCTTTAAAACCATCTCCTAGGAAACCAAAGTTAATGAAGTTTCTTCAGAAATAATTTATTAAGACACTATATTTTAATCTAAAGTTAGTCAAAAAATGACAAACAGAAGGAATTGCAGATAAGGACAGCAATTTGAATAAGGGAACTCTTTTTGTCAAATTCAAGAAGCACTGTCTGACCTTGGTAGCATACGGAGATATACTGCAAACTCCCTGAAAGTCGATGGACTCCGTTCGGACGAAGAATCCGTGCTTGTAGATGAGGTCCTTCATGATCTCCCCTTCCTTCCGACCCATGGTCACCCCCTTGTACCGTCTCTCGTCCAGATCGTTTGCCATGAGGAAGTCGGGGTCCGTTATCATGTTCGCCCGGTCGTCGAAAAGGTAGCACCTGGCAAAGGAAGGAATGGCAATGAAGTGCAAACAGCAGAACATTTTTAACCTCAGCAAATTTCTCAGACAATTTTTACACAATTACTAGTGATGATTCCTATTGAGATGAAAGTGTCGAGAATTTGAAGTTACTTCCAGCCATAATGCAAACAAAATATGAAATTCTAGCCAACAGGATTGCGTGAGAATGTCTAAACGTGCACAGGTAGGTTTGGGGCTGATGGTATTTCATAAATAAATAAATAGAGCAGCATCATCGCTGAGAGTTTCAAAACATAACATCTCCAAACAACATTTCCTCGACACAGAAGCCGACCTCGTCTCACATTCCTCTCTTCCGTCCGGGCACTTGTACTTCTGTCCGCAAGATTTCTTCCCATCGCTGGCCTGCATGGTTGCCATGGTGATCTCGTGGAACCTCTTGTACAGTATGTCGAGACTCGTCACGGCTTCGACGCGCTCGGTCGCGCACCTCGGGAGGTGTCGGTTCGAACCCTCGGCCTTGCTGGTGTAGCATTGGCCTGTCAGTTAAAGTTGCATTTTGTCATTTTAAACTTATTGCCGGTACTACCGTGTTTAGTGCGAGTGAACATTTGTTAAGTTTTAATGTGATTATATATATATATATATATATATAATCACAGAATATAATTTAGAATTCAAATTCAAGAATTTTAACTCATCCACGAGAAACAAAGTTTAACTTTTGGGAATCCCACAAGGAAGATTGGACAACTGATAAGATCAATCGATGCCATCACTAGTGCTAACAAGTCCCAACCAAAAGTAAAGAATGATCAACAAGGAAGATCCCACCGCTTATGCAGTCCTCATCCTTGGTGCAGACACAACCACTTGGCCACGGTCCGGTCTTAGAAATGTTTCTGCATTGTTCCGTCGTCATGGCGATCATCCCCTCGAACAAAGCTCTGGACATGGTAATGATCTTTCCGACACCGGCCGAATCCATGTAAGCGGTGGATATCGCCGTCTTGGTAGGGGCACTTTTGGCCCTCTGGTACCAATCTCGACTGAAGGTTAATTTATTTGTTAGATTGAAGAAAGTAAATATTGACAAATATCAAAACGTTTGTGAATTAAAATGATAAAATATTACATAGAAATTAGACATCATTTCCAAGGAATATTAAACACAATTATTCTTTGGTAAGTGACGTTTCAACAACGACGAGCAAATAATTGAACGTCAAAGTTGGACAGAACTTTGTAAACTGGAAAGCCAGACTGACGTGGTTGGATCGTAGTTCCTCCTGGATCTGTGGGCAGGGTAAGTCCTGAAGACGCCACTCCTCATGGCCACGTAAGTCCACCTGACATCCTCGATGCCATCAAATGTTCTGTTCCTCCACAACTTTTCGACACGTTGTGATATGAACACGTCACCCCTTATGGATATTAATTTGAATATGACCCGGAGCAGACAAACTTGCAAATACGCTTGTGTATATACATTGTATTGTAATGTATTGTGTTATGTAATAATACTAATAACAACAAAGCATTTAACAAGAATCTAGTATAATAATAATATATATAATAATAACAACAATAATAATAATAATAATAATAATAATAATAATAAAATAATCTTACATTTGAGACCATTCAGCAACTTTATGTCAACTTTAGCTTTGTGATGCTTTGTAAAAGTTTTACCCGAATGATTCCACTCAGCGATGTCACTCACCTCAAGCCCTTGATGTACTTGCCATTGTTCTCACAACCCTCATCTCCTGAGAGGGCATTAATGTAGTGATGGGCATCCACGGTCTTCCTTGCGAGGTCATCATCGTAGAAATAAGCGTTCGGGTCACAGTGGCATTTTGGGGAGAGGAAGATGCTCGAGTGCAGGTAGGAGACCCTCAGACCTGGGAATCTCTCCTCGTTTTCTTTCACCTGTCGAAGTCGACGAGTTCTCAAAAGTTACTCTTCGATGTAAGTTAGCCCAGAGGGTTAACATAGCATAGTAATGACAACAGTCGTAATGTGTCTTGTTCGAAACCCAGCCTGCACTGCCACGAGCACCCTTAGGAAGGAGTGCCTTGTAAGCGAATAATCAAAACACCTCTGACGATGTGCTCCTGCATGGTCTAACGGTTAAGACTTTGCCTCCCGCAATACTCCGTCCTAATCATCTAGTAATGAAATGGACGTTAATTAAACACACACACACACACTTCCACGCACACTCCCACAATGGCGGCATGGATTCCAATCCCGTTGTTGGAGCACTGTCCTAATCATCCAGTTATGTAATGGACTTAAATAAACAACAACAACAATGCCTCTGATGCCATGCAATGCATGTGGCGCTATATAAATGAAGTTCGTATACATATTATTTTACAATTCGTTTACATTATGATTTTGTTTAAAATCATTAATTCTTAAATTTAAAAATGAAATTCACTGACTTTGAGATATTCAAAGACAAGAGGGAGTTCATTCCTTCCAGATGTGGAGTTGTATTCAATGAGGAGGTTGAAGAAGTTCTTGTCATAAACCGACAAGTCCTTTGGCTCCTGTGCTCTTCTAAAGACCTGCATTAAAAGTAAATAAAACTCTGTTTGTATTGAATTGATATTTTTATTAATTAATTAACGTGATTATTTCGAAATATTCAATTCAAATATTCAAAATTCAGCTAATTCCAGAATTGTAAATAAATACCAACAAATAGAACTCAAATATCACACAGATTATCAAACAACAACAAAAACAACTGTTCAACAGACAACAGTACAAATTTAAAGAGCAAGATAAAGTGTCTGCTTTCGAGATTGAAAAAACAAATGTCCGAGTCAACCTTGTCAGTGTCCGAGAGGCTGAATGCAAAGGCAAAACCAGATTCCTCCAGGACTGCATAGTAGTAAGTTGCCTGGATGTATTCGCCCTGCAAGGTTGCCACAGATGATTTACATCATTACTTCGAAGACCAAATAAAGTTTAAATGTATGACCACTTGCATGACCACTTGCATGACCAAATGTATGATAACTTGGAATTCCTTGAAAATAATGCAACATCCTTAAACTGAATAGCATCCATTCGTTTACAAACAAGTAATTAATCCAATTAAATCACGCGTCGACCCTAGAAACGACTCGTCAACTCGTAAAAAATCGACAATCCACAATTTATATTGTACTTATATGTATATACGTGTACAAAATTTATATTGCATTTGTGTTGCACCTTTCTCCTTCCAATTCTGGCCTTAGGAATGATGATGCTGCCAGTTTTTCCAGCCTTCATGTCTCGGACGATCTGCGTAAATTCCTTTGGATTGCCCTCCTTGTCTTGTTCCAGTTGCTCAATGGGGATGAAGATGGGGTCATTGACCAGCTGGCAAAAAGAGTAAAACATATGGATGACAGTGACTCGCATGTCGTGTTAATTCAGGATATTGATATTAACAAAATGTTTTAGTTATTCGAGATTTTATGACAAGAATTATTATAGCTGAGTCATATTTTCACACTCAACAAATTTAAATTGCTAGTTTATAAGAATATATAAATTTGTAAATATATGGTGCAAAAACATGCAAAAAAACAATCGATTCAAATCTTAAATTTAAAGACACAAAGAAGATTCAAAAAGTTGCCGAAGATTCAAAAATCAAGGGTCTTCACGCACGCTTTCGCTCGGCTTCAGTCTCGGGTGGAATATCGTCTCCCCGTCCTTGTTCACCAGGAAGGAATAAACCGAGCCCCACTGGTGGCGGTTCAGAGAATTTTCGATCTCCTCGAGGGTTGCATCCACTCCAACTACTCCTATCAACCTGGATCAAAATTTGAACCCGATCAGTTGAAGCAATTTCGTTAAACGAAGTAATTAATTCGTTACAATTTGACTCCGTACCTAAACCTGTCATTATAAATTGATGTCAAGACTCAAATAATTGATATCGATCGATACTTTTTATTGACTCGACTGATGCAGGGGATGGCTCTGGTGACGATGAGACTGAGACCCCAGGCATCGAGGTAGGGCGATGTCCACAAACCCTCGCTGTTCCTCGAGTTGCCGGACAGGAAGTTGAAGTAGTTGGCCATCTTCGAGATGAGGTTTTCGCCCGAATGCAATTTCTTGAAACTGCCTCCGTGTCGGCATGCCGCACGACCGGGAAGGAGCTCCCCGTCCTCGATCGTCAGGTAGCTGAAGATTCTCGTCTGCTAGTAGAGAAGTTACTCGTAAGATCCGCCAACCATCGACGAATGCGAATCTTACGTGCGGCGACATCCAGTGATTATGGTGATAGCTCTGATGTCGAGGGTCGTTCAACTTTCTGCTGTATTTCTTGTCATCAGAGAAAACGTGGATCTTTGTTTTTTCATCGTCCGACATCTGAAAAGTTACTTATCGACACATCTCTAAAAAAGGGAATCAAATGAAATAACTCTCCCACCCATTAAATGAAATGCCAAGTGAACAACAATTGTTTTTATTTATAAATGGACTATAAATCATTATCCAAACAGCAAACATGGTATCACATTATTGACAGCCTTCTGCATGTCAATGTTTCCATCGATGATTTCCCAGATTTTAGTCCAGTTGTACCTGCATATGGGTCCTTTTACGTAGCCGGTCCTCGTGTAATGACCTAAGGGTATGTTAGGATCTCTTGCAGAATAGTCTTGTAATTAAAAATATGTAAATTATGCTTGGAGCTATTCTTTACAACTTAATACAAAAAATTACTGGATGATTTTATTTCAGAAACTGACCTGGACCACACCTCACATCCTCTCCGTCGATGTCCAACCCATCCGTGACGAAGACTATGAAGCTCTGGCAACCGGTTTTCATTCTACCGCTCAGAAGGTTGAATGCCACCTCAAAACCCTTCCTTTAATAGTGAAGTTCAGAGAAATTTAATATAAAAGTTCAAAACAACCAAATATCGACAGCTCATTTCTGATGTTCCGATCAATTTTTGTTGCCAAACCTGATTTTCAACAGGAAAATTCAAGCACCAGGTATTTGCAAAAGAAAACACAACTTTATATCCCAAACACATTGATGGCAATGAGTTCTTACCAAAACCATCATCATCATTGTCGTCATCATCATCATCATTATCATCACCTTCGACGACGTCGTCGTCGTCATCGTCATCATCACCATCACCACAATCATCATCATCATCATCAATTCCAGCTGTTACTCCAACTCACTCCATTTCACTGGTACCACCAGGTTTGAGCTTGAGAATCTTCTCAATGAGATCCTGCTTATGTGCCAGTGTGGCTTGCACCATGTGCTCAGGCTGACAACTCAGAACCTCAGTGTTGAATTCATGCCAACTGTCATGAATGTCATGAAAGTCATGAATGTCATGAACATGACACTGATATCACACTAATTTATGTAGCTCCCAATCTCTTCATTGGATAAATCATAATAAGTTTGAAATCTGTATTGCTCTGTTGCATAAATATTGAACAATGTTAAATAGAAAATGTATTGATAGTACAATTTATATTAACAGTACAATTTACGTGAAATCTCAAAAAATAAATTAATCTAGAAAGCAATTAAACTCCTGCAAAGGACAATCTAAAAATAAGTGCAACTTAAATTAATTATTCATAAGCCAAATGGGAGGCACCAACTTGCCAACTTGATCCCAATAACTGGCCCTGGCACAGACCACATTAACATAATCCATGCGAGTGAGCGTGTCGATGACCGCCCGGGCGACGGCCTGAGCAATTTTGAACTTCTCCTTTGATTTCATTGAATGGCTGAGTGGAGTAGTCGAGGACGAATCAAAGTACTCATCGGCCTCGTACCATTTATCATATATTAACATCACAGTAGAATTTGAATGACAAATTACATCTTATTAAAATTACTTTTTTTGGTAACAAGGATGATGACGATGAAAATATGAAAATATTTTAATTACATTGCTAAACAACAAAAACCTTGCATCACCACTAATGACAGTGCAGAAAATAAGAGAGATCACCTTAAAACCAAAGTACCTGCAATCGAGAACGACCACCACATCTTTCGGACCGCTGGTGGCCGCGATGAACCACGGTCTCAACCTCGGGTCGTAGTCGTCGTAGAACCCGGCAAAGTTGGTGTTCCACTCTCTGCCGGGGTATATTCGGACGAGCCCGGCGGTCGAACCAAAGTACTGCCATCTTTCGATGGTGACATTGCAAGAAAGATCACAAGAGATGTTAAAAGAGTCATTTAAAAAATCCATACCTGAAAATTTACTTTTCTAAAAAAAGTTAGCAAACCAGATTTTGCCAGAGCAAGCATTTGTTCTTCTATAATTAAGATGTCTGAATCGATTTTATCGGCATAATAATATCAGCATAATTAGCAGCTTTACGAACAAATTCAGTAAGCATAAACTTTTCTGAATTTATGGTATTCATATTACAAGCTCAGTTTTTCAGGCATTAATGTCCTACCTGAAGGAAGTTTTAAATCAAAGCCCTTTGTAATAGGATGAATTTTTTATGAAATTAGGATAATTGAATTCGTGGTCTAATTTTACATTACTATTTATTTCAATATTGAATTATTTAACTAATTCATTTGTCGTTCGTTAATTCATGGCAACCTACGACTTCCACTGACTTAAAAAATCAGTTTATAAACTCCGCAACCTCAATTGCCGATCAAATCTGGCATTTTCCTTGAAGGCCGACTCCAGCTTAGCCGTCCACTCAACCGTGTCGATTGTTTCTTTGTCATCTCTCGGCACTTCATCAGATATCTTCACAGATGAACTCACATAGCTCACTGGTTGCTTGAAATAGCTATTAAAAAGTTTTGCTTTCAAATCTGAATTCAAAAAATCAATTCCTGCAAAATGCCGCATGAACAATGAACTGACGGATTAAACTCCAGGTCGTCTGGAAATCTTGCCGGAATGTCGGAATCTCTGTAAACGGATTTGTCGAGATCAAAGAGTTTAGAACTGCTGCTGGTCCAATTGGTCCGAATCATCGTATCATACAAGTCAACAACCCTCTGTGCAAGTCTCTTAAAAAATTAACACCTATGATTTGTTAGTTACTAGCACATCAGTGATATTAGTTTTTTTACTTCTGCAGCTCTTTTCTTTTTCACAAAGTAATCTCCAAGGATCCGTTTGACTTCTTGCACGAGTTTTTCACCATCCTTATCTTCGTAAGTATATTCAGCAGAATCGAACAAACTCTGCGTGAATTCCCTCTTAATTCCGTCATTTGCCAACTGCAATAAATTTACCTTAAATGATTTTTACCGAAAAATCTACGAAGCGAACACTTCCCAAACAAACCTGAAGAATGTAATTTTGTATCAATGTCGCCCAGTTTTGTACGTCCCCAGTCAACGAACCAACGTCGTCTCTTGAGTAAGTGTAATAACCAGTGGAAGCATTTATTTCCGATATAATTCCACCTTCCAACAACCATATTATCAGCGCAACAAACAAACTCATGATGCTTTCCGCGAACATCCACCGAGTTGCTAATGTAAACAGTGCCACCCAGACCGCCATCCATCGCCACCCGACTGAATTTGTGAGCTTGTATTCGTTCGCATATCAGACACGTTTTTGTATGTTAATCTTTATAAAGGCTACAAAATATTTAACAAAATTATGACTAGAATTAAATTTGAATGCTTGCAAACCAACAGAGCACTTTTTTAGTAATCGGTAGTCTTTCGAGCACAAAATAAACTCGATTCGTCAAATGTTTGAGGGACAAGTTTGTTAAAAACCCCGTTCACTTGGTCTTTGTCGACACGACACGAAATGCACAGGAACACTGCTTAAGTATATTATGCCTAAGTTATTCGTCATTTCTTAACCACATTGTACAGCGAATATTTAAAAAAATACTGTTCGCCTGTCGAGTAAATTTTTATCTCGCGTGGTGGCAAAATGTACGATGAAGCAAAGAGAAACATTGACAACAACGACAAAGTTTATTCTCTAATAATCCCATTCAGGAATGAACTGGAACCGCTTTCGAATGCCCATTTATGTCCTGCAAGTCCGCTTTGATTCCGGGTTGATCGGAAACCATGGAGTAGAGTTTTCCACCGTTGAGTTCCACTGACAGAGGCTTAACTTCTTTAATGTCCTTCACAAATTTTTCGGAGACCTTTTGATTAGTTAACGAGTTGCTTCTTTGCTGACCATTCTCCGAGCCTTTGAGACGACGATAGCGGTTTTGATTAGGAATGAGATCCGAGTCAAACTCCGTGTCGGAACATCCTGGAACTTTGGAGCCGCTCCGTGCGATACTCAGTCGGGCTCCAAGGTTAACAGATGTCTGACCGTCCTCAGTGCTGAAGTCGTCTTCTTTCTTCAGACAGGCGTATATTTTGCGCCAGAATTCTCTCCTGAATCTTGACTTGAGAACGTAATAGACGATGAAATCTGTCGACGAGTTGACAATAATCATGAAGTTACTAATATTCATCGCGTAGAGAAGGATCGGCTGGGAATTCACGTTCCCAGAGAGACTTCGGATGATGTCGCAGATGCGTTCTGGAGTGTGGAAAATGACTAGCTCCAGGATGATCACCACCATCGTCCAAGTGATGTTATCCTCGTTCTTTCCATCATAGGAAAGGCAATTATCTTTCATGCGCTTCTTTGATTTTTGTAGTTGGCGAATGAGCGGTACGTTCAGAGCGGTCAACAAGATGAGTGGCAGGATGAGAATTATAGAGGTATAAAAAATGGACAGATAATACAGGTTGAATGCTTTGTTGGAGCCGAGACTCGTGAGCGAGACCCTCTTGGCGGCCACCAGTGTCCCATTCGTTGAATTTATGGACTGCGAGGGGTCGTCTACAATTTCGTAGATGAAAAATCTCGGAAGGTTGAATCCAACCGAGAAGCAGAGAATGATCGCTACTTGGATTCGAGCGCTGGAAATTTTGAGCCAACGTTTCGACGAGAACGGTCTGCAGACTGCCGCATACCTGTTGAGAGCCAATAGGACCGTCGACCATATTACGACGCATTGGCTAATGATCCCAATAGGATTAGCGTATTTGATCATGTAGGGAATGATCAACTTGTCAAAATAATTCATGTACCTCTTGAGGAAGCCGTAGGCTATCGTGAGAACCAAGAGCGAGACGATCAACAGAAAGCTGTCGGCTAGAGCCAAAACCTGGAGAAGGAATATGGCTACCCTGTTATGTCTGTCTCGTTGGAGCACCAGGACGGAGGCTAGGTTTCCGAGCATACCCAAGATGCACACCGAACCGAGAACAATCGTGTTGAAGTAGAAACTGAAGTTTTGCAACGTTTCCAGCGAGCTGCTCGAGTCGAGAGGAGTGACGTTTGTGGTGACATTGTTCGGAACCAAGTCCGTGACATTTGCTTGGAAAGACATCAAGGCGGAAAAGGAGCCTCTCGAGTGAAGTCAGTCGTCTGTCAAATTCATGTGGTTTGAAAGGGTTCGTCGATGCGTTTATTTCATTTGCCGATCGGGGCTGCTCCGTGGTTTTATCTGAAATGAATGTTAATGATGTTAGATTAATTCTGCTAATCCTAAAACGATTGCTTTTGCCTGGATTAATCAAATCTTTATTCAGATTTTATTTATCCGTTTCTATTCATTCCCTTCGGACAAAATTGTAATAAGACATTTCCGAGGAAGACTCTGTTCCCATCGTATACTTACATTTTCTTGAATGAATGAGTTATCCTATCAATCGTTCGCTGGCTTTGATTCGCTTTCGATTTTGAAATTCATTGCTTCGGGAATTACTTGAATGTCTTGGGAATCGGAAATTGTCAGGATACGTTTGTTTTTAATTCCCGGTTTATAAAAGTGTTTCTTTTCGAATTGAAAATCTTTCGAATTCTTTTCATTTCTTCAAGAATTCAGAGAAATGATTAATCTTTTATTCACGACAAAAAACAGACGCAAAGGAGAGCTATTTAAACATCTGGCAAGGATTAATAAAGATTTTCGCGCATTTTGAACACGACACGACATCTATGAAATAATCTCCGTCGATGTCTTCGTATCTGGTGTTCAATCGACAGACGTGATGAGGTCGATACTTGCTGACTCGGATGAAAAGTGTTTTGTTCCCGAGCAGCGGTGGAGAACCTTAATCGAATTTCTCGTGAGTGGAGTTGTTTAATTGAACTCCTGCTGGAAAAACGTGACGTGATAGTTCAGTGATTCGCCAGAAGCACTTACATCTGTTGAAAATAATCCAACAGAAAACTCATCTCAAACTCCCCCCCAAAAGACGAAAAAAGATGTCTCGCATGCGTGACCTCCCAGTGGTGAAAGTCAGAGGATTTGTTCACAATCTTACATTTATCAATTATTCAATTACTTGTGATTAGATAAAAAGAAAAAAAAAGTTACACTGGCGTCCATGAATTCAATTAAACCTTTTGACGGTGTGAATTTGAAAAACAAAAACGAATTCTTGTTCTGGTTAGAGGAACAGTCTGATCCAACGAATCAATAAGAAAATGCACCTTTGTTTGCGAACATATGAATCATCAAAGCAATTTTCTAAGCTGTATGTTCTCGCGTAGCATTTCACAATTGGCAGTAAAAACCCTTTCAAAATTAAATTCTTAATTGAAAGCATATGTCTGGCTAGCAGAAAATTCTAAGAGCATATGGCGTTTTAGATCCAATTCGCCGCCATGGAAAAATAATCTGGCAAGATCTCTGACGAAGATATGTTTACGAATACCTCTCAAAGAATATGCTCAAAATACTGCACACCGAAATGGATGAGGCTGAATTTGGACGCAGCGTGAAGGGAACTCCCGACCAAAAGATGAGATGAGTAAATGAAAAAGTTTTGTATTGTTTGAGGAGAAGGAGCCAAGGTCAGTTTGGATATTTGCACAATCAAGCGTAGAGATGACTCATTTGCTGATTGGCGGATCCAGTGGTACTCGGCATGATGTCCACACTTTGGTTATCAGGCAATTAGTTTTTTTGTTTTTTTCCCGGTGTAACTCTTCATTTATTTATTAATAATGTGATAAAAATGAACATCAAACAATAAAATAATACGAAAAACAAGTAAATACAAATGCAGGCCCACAATTCACGAATGAAAATAACCAACTGAAGACTGAAGTGATGACCAGAAAGGAACGTCCTCAGGGAGAATTCCCGCTGACGGACGTCCAAAAGGAAGCACGAACTTAATGGATGAAGTAAGTTTTAGTGTGGGGATTGAACTCAGTAGGTTAAAGAAACAGTGGTGAGTCGATGATGGACTGTTTATAAAGACGTTTGAAAGCGTGTAAGTTTGTTTGATCAATCTTCTAGGTCTTCAACTTTGAAAGAAACGCATTATTTTAAAACGCCCCCCACGAATTAAATCTCATCATTTATGACCCACGGTTGGATGAGTTGTTGTTGCACGCATTACAGCTCAATTTTTAAATAAAGGAGTTCATTTGCCCTGGAGTTTCATCGTTGTCCGATCCATGTTTTTGAGTTTTTGACCAACACAAGAAGTCCTTCTGACATTTCCATCTCCCCTGCCCACCCTTGAGAATGTTTACAACCGCGTGGGTGACCGCTACTAGTCTCCGGTTGTTTACAAGACCCTAGTAAAATTAATAACCACCCCCTGGCGGAGATAAACAAAGTTTTAATACGCTTAGAAAAAAAAAATCGAATCCCAAATCGTTACGGACGGTCAGTCACTAATCTCCATCTGCTTGGAAGCGTGGCACATGTTGCTGATCATGATTATGATTATGATTATGTGGAGCTGTAGAAGAAAAGACAGATGATGCAGGAGGAACTTGATATCGGATCAGGAGTTTGCTCGGAGGGAGAAAATTAAGCATAATTGGTCATTAACTGAAGCTTTCGACCTTGGTCCTTTGCCCCCAAAAACTGCTTAATTTTGTTCATTGCAAGAATTCAAGGGGGATGTTTGAGTTATGAACATGAACTAGGAACAAATGCTGAACATGTTTCCATGACAATCCATGCACTCTCTGCGTGTCCGATGCATGGATAGAATGAATTATTTCAAGCAATTTTCATATTATAAAACGGAATTAACTTAGAATTAATTAACTTTAAAAAAAAAACAAAAAAAAAACAACAAAAACAAATGTCCACAAAGCAGGGAACATTTTTTAGCATCGATTCTCAGAAGATCAGAAGCAAAATCAGAAGACCTCGTGCGTGAGAAAACCGTGAGGACAGCAAGTCACCTAATCACCTGCTTGCAGATCTGCGCAATTACAAAGTTACGTAAGTAAGTACTTAGATGAAAGCAGACTGAACGTCTGAAAAAGGAGGAGGCAGCCTGCAGATTAATTGATAAATTGAGAGTTTTTTTTTAATTTTATTAAAAAGGATCTTCATCATCATCATCATCATCTTAGTGGACACGTGCCATGTGGTCTGTCGGGATTCCAGTCGCACTTTTCAACTCCAGGTCATGGAAAAGCATTCCAAGGACAAATAAAGGACAAATATGAGAACCCGACGTTCACCTTGGCGATGGCTCTCAATCTTGAGCGAAAGAATTTTGTGCAGAAACATATGAATTAATTGAGTTGAAAGTTCAGAGAATGAGTGATTATTTGTCCTAGGTCGTGGCTTAGGGGAATTAGCTTGTTATTTATGTTGTTGATGTTATTGTTATTATTATTATTACTATTATTATTATTATTATTATTATTATTATTATTATTATTATTATTATTATTATTATTAATATTATTATTATTATTAATTTTTTTCATGATTATATTATTTGTTATTTTTTATTCATTATTATCGTTAATGTCATTTAATAATGTTAATAACAATTTCCAATTTAGCAATAACTTATTGAAGTAAATAATGACAATAAAAAGGATAATAATAATAATAATAAAATAATTATGATTATTATATTCCCATAATTGCCATCATATTATTATAAACACAGAATCCTAATAATTGCATGGCTTCAAATTGACATTGATAGCTAATAAGTTAATAACATCCTGCACATTAATATTCTTGAAAGCTGTTATTATTCGCAGAGAATTGGGTTTAGAAAGTTTTTAGTTTTTATTCTCCTTTTTATTTACAAAAATCTTTAAAATAATCCGAACATAAAGGAAGGAAATCATCTAAAATTTGTCTGGAAAAATATAGAATGACATCTGGTCATTTTTGAGAGACAAAAATATTCCAAAAATAAATCCAAATAAATCCACGCTTGTCATTGTCATTTTAAGGCCGATTGCCCGAACTTGGGTGAATTATGTCTGACGAGAGCAAGGACTCACAACAACATGAGAAGTTTCAAAGTTGAGCTTCTTGACGGTGTCAAAACATGGCATTGGCTTTATTTATTTTTAGTTTCCACAGAAGATGATGTCATCGAAAAATAACATCATAAAAAATACATTGCTTGGAATATTAATGAGGCCGAAACCTTTGCAACCGACGCTGTTGACATGCGATGTAATCTGTAATCTGTAATCATTTGCGGCTGAAATGTAATCACATTAGCTTCGATGATTTTAAAGTGTGTCTACGAACGTTTTGTTAGAAGAAAATCATTCGTTAACCGGAGCAATTGATTCCTTAATTAATTGATTAATTCATTTATTCAATTATCCATCCATCCATTCATCCATCCATCCATCCATTCATCCATTCATTCATTAATTCATTTAATCATTTATTAATTTCTTCGATTATTCTGTTTTAAATGGTGATTTTAGTTTTAAACAGTTTTAGAAATAATTTAAATTAGAAAGGGACGACTAATAATTACGTAGGACAATAAATCAATTGATTAATCAATTAACGACATCAGCAAAATATCAAACGGATCAAGTTACTTGCAGCCGACTTGTCTTAAGATTAGGTTGTTGCAGTTTTTTGAGAGTGAGAATCACGAGATGATTTCTTTAAAAATGAACTAAAAATGTAAAGGTGTTGGTTCTTCTCATCCACCTACCCATCCAACCATCCACTCATCCACCCATCCATCCCCTCATCCACCCATCCATCCACTCACCCATCCAACCATCCACTCATCCATCTATCCATCCACTCATCCATCCACCCATCCACCCATCCATCCATCCATCCATCCTCTCATCCATCCACTCATCTACCCATCATAAATTCACTCATCCATTAACCACAATCCATTTCAAATAATTATTATCAATTATTATCGTTGGTAAATGATGCAGTTTCTCTTTTGTGAGCGCCAAGAATTCCTGTTCGCAGTCTGGATTTTTCCTTCTTCTTGTCTGCATTTTTCAGTTTCAATATCAAGCCGCACACTTCTTTTCCTTCATCTCGATTATCACATTAACATCACATTCTTCTGACATTCTTGTTGATGACATTGTTGTTGATGACATTCTTGTTGATGACACTGTTGTTGATGACATTCTTTTTCCAGGAGCATTTTTTAATTTTTAATTCAGCGACTCGATAATGGAATGTCATTAAGGATATTAGGAAATTGTGATGGATTATGATGATCATCGTCATAATAATTGATCATCATCATCATCATTCATCATGTCCTAATTACTCAGACTCATTAGAAAATCCAATGCATTCACTCGTAATGAAGAGCCTCTTCTCACCATTTCATCACTTCGTCGAACGATCATCAGGACTGGAAAAGTCTCAATCCAGACCAATTCAATGTTCGCTTATTTTAGAGTGGATCTTCATCAAGGTCATGAGGATGACGACGACGACGACGGTGATGATGATGATGATGATAATGATGTTGATGATGATAATGATGTTGATGATGATAATGATGTCGATGATGGCGATAATGACGATGATAGTGATAACGATAAATTCGACGACTGGTATGATGATGACGATGACATCACGAATGCACCTTTGATGAACATAGAAAATTTCGATCGACTTTCAACTTTATTTTCAACTTTACTTAAAAACGGATTTCTCTTTGAAAAAGTGAAAAAGCCTTTCACGAGCACTCTTTCAAGTTCAACGTCGAAGTCGTTGAAAGTGAAGAATTGATTGTTGACAGCCCAAGCGGAACGAAATAGTTTTGAAATGATAAGCATTTCTTGAATGCACTCCTCTCTTCTGCCCAAGCTGAGTCCTCGACGTGGTTGATGGCCAGTCAACTGAGACGAGGTGAGTTGTATTATTTGAAAAGCTGGCCACATTGTCTCACTCGATCAGAGTTTTGTGTCCAGATGGATGTTTATCATCACTTGATCATTGATCCTGCTCAAATCTTGTACCGCACGGTGTGATTAAATCACTTATGACTAAGGGCATCGATAAAAATATTGCCGCCACGACCATCATCACCACCACCACCACCACCATCCATAATAATCATCATCATCACCACCACCACCACCATCCATAATCATCATCATCACCAACACCACCATCCATAATCATCATCATCGTCATCATTATACTCGTCATCATTGAAGGATAAAAAGTTAACAAGTGGATTTAATAATAATAATAATAATGATAATAATAATTAATAAATAAATAATAATAATAATAATAATAACAATAATAATAAACGTATTAGCACAAATAAATTTCGATCTCGTCATTGGTTAGCTTTAAATAGTTTGTCAAGCTTCCTCATCGCTTATGATTAATTTTTGATATTTTTGATGATTATTTTTGAGCTGCTTCCTGTACGTCCCTATTAGTCATCATCATCATCAGCATAATTATCTTAATTATCTTAACACCATCGTCATCATCGTCATCATCGTCATCATCATCGCCATCGTCATCGTCATCATCATCATCATCATCATCATCAAGACAATTATCATAATCACCATTGAAGGGTAGGTCTCCTAATGATTTTGTGAATCATGACAGACGACATCCTTTTGTCAACGACATTCCCGCGTCGTCTTCGTCGTCATGACAACCGAGGCGCCTGTATTTGTTTGGGCAGCTCAGATCATTTGTCATCAATGCCGGAGGAAAATCCTGCTCCCCTCCCCTTCCCCTCCCCTCCTCTCCCCTCCCCGTTTTATAGGAAATGAAAAATTCCCGCCAAAAGATGACCTCATTTGCATATTTCAAAGGTCGCCTTTACAATGATTACCGTGCTTTTAACTGGTTATTATTAATAACTAATATCGACGACAACAACTTCCAGCAGCCAAGCAGATGCAAGATCAGAATCATTGATCGTATTCATTGCCGGTCGTGGAATTTGAAGACATTCTGAGTTCTTTCACGACTTCAGAGAAGTTGAAATCTGTGAGAACTTCGTCTGAAATCCTCACGAAACGTTGGTGAGGTCAGTGATGCGTGAACGACGTTGTTACGGGGGCTTATCAAGCGCGAGATTCCAGACACGTTTTTCCGTTGCTCACCGCGTCACGCTCTGCTGGATTCGAAGGCAACAACAACCTGGCTTAAAAGTTGAGATTAAATTTCTCGACGAACGAAGACAACTCCAAAGGAAGAGCTTGTCTTTTCTTGTTCCAGGATTATCAGGAGCGTAAGGATTGACGCCATCTGGCGGTTCTCAATAACTCATTCAATATTCATGATGAGGCCTTGGAGGGGAAGACGACGACGACAAAGATGATGTGCAGTTTCATCATCACAATCATCATAATCATGTAATCATCATCATCGTCGTCGTCGTCGTCGTCGTCATCATCATCATCATCATCATCATCACAATCACCACAGACGACGAGATCTTCCATTAAGTTTAATGTCGCCTTCTCCCGTCCGGTTTACAAAGCATGACGCAGGAAAGCATTGATTTACAAGCCCCTTCCAAGTAAATTTACTCAGCATTTCTTTTCATTATGTTGCGCAATTCCAGACCAGCTGCGTAAACATCGGTAAATGTTCCGTGTTTACTGTCCTTTCCGACGCCATCATTTCTAGCGCCCCTCATTACGAAAAAAAAACATTTAGCGCTGAATTTCCACCTTCCTTTCTCCACCTGCGTCAGACGAGTTTCAAGGTACTCGGGTTTTCTGAATGGGGCGCCAAGAATTAAAAAAAAATCGAACTCGACATTCTCGACTCAATTTCTATCTACAAAGATCGAAACTCAAACGGCTAAGATGTCACCAACACCATCGTCATCTGGCGACGTCAGGCTTCGTCATAATCTTTATCGTCAACGCCATCGTCGTCGTCATCATCATCGTCGTCGTCGTCGTCGTCATCATCATCATTATCATCATCATCATCGCCACCCTTATCATCATCATCATTATCATCTCTTTTCCATTTACAGTCCATCTTTAAATCAATCCATGGAAATGCTTGTAGATATCCGAGGGACTCGTCACCATCGGTCAACCTCACTTGGAAAGCATCGTGGTCTCCCAAGATCATCTATCAAGGAGGGCACTCCATCGGTCAGGAAGGTATTTGTTGTTCAAATGTTTAAGCATTCATTCATTTCAAATTAATCTCTCGTCTAAAAAAGAAAAGTATTTACTTCTGATTCTATAATATTATAAATGTTAATTTTATTATTAATATTATTATTATTGTTATTGTTATCATCATCATCGTCGTCATCGTCATCGTCATCGTCACCATCACCATCATCATCATCATCATCATCATCATCATCATCATCGTCATCACAGTAATATGCTCATCATCATCATCATCATCGTCATCATCATTCACCATCATTGTTGTCACCATATTCACCATCATC